>CM077033.1:80103456-80311531 GCA_039090855.1 Macrothele yani | reverse complement strand
TCTTGAGGAATTAGATATGTCAATTTTTCCTGCTCAACCTACTTTATTGATCAGGTATGTAGACGACCTGTTAGTCTTTTGGCCACATTCAATGTCTCTACTAGAGGAATTTTACCGAATGCTTCTCCTCACAGTTCCCCACGATTAAGTTTACTTTGGAACTGGAGACCGGTGAGCAAGCTCCTTTTTTTTTAGACATACTACTCACTCGATTCTTAAATACCAATTTTTCAGTTTTTCTGTGTATCGTAAACCAACAGCTGTGCCCTGTACGATTCCGTTTTTCGTCCTTTAACCCTATTTGTCATAAATCTACCTCTTTCTACTTCCATATTAAACGAGCTTATTCTCATTCGTCGTCACCCGGGGCCCTGGACAATGAACTTCAGTCCATTCGGACTATGGCCCAATCCTGCACCAGGTACCCGGATTCGGTACTTCGGACGCTTCATGAATATAGTTCAACGAACTCGATCCACTACCCTAACTACCCCCAAAACAACTTTACGGTATATAGGCAAGACTGAGTTTTCTCAACCACTTTGTGATAATCCTTAGAAAAACATGCAAGAAATATGGACTTGGTTTTGGAGTCTCGACTCGTAACATCTTTACTATTATCAGAACTGATCGTGACGTGATTCCCGATCTGTCTGGACCTGGTATACCCGCATAGCTTTAGTCAACCCTAATAATCCAAGGAAAGGGATGTGAAATATTATATAGGTTCGACACTCAGGATCCTAAAAGTACGATTATCGGAACACCAATATTACTTGAGGTCAGGGCTGTACCAACACAGCACTAACTGAAACTGTGGACCAAGACGGAAAAATACCTGACTGGAAGAACGCCGTGGTTTTGAACTCTTGAGTAACAAGGGAAATGTTTTCCTCTCCAAGAGCCTATCCTATCCATTCACATGGACCTTTATGCTGTAACTCAGAACTTCCGTCATTCATTCCTCACATATGGAAAAACTAATCCACATCGATATGGGACGGCACCATTACAGACAATATTGTATAACCTTTCATATCTTTGAACTTTTTGATCGTTTTTGATTTGCTATGTTGACCGATGTCAACGCCTACTGCGTTGCATCATATGTCAAACCTGTTGATTGTATATAAGTGGGACCATTTGTTGTTCTTTATGGCCTTAAGCCTGAAGATGGGATCTAGGAATCCGGAAAGATCCTCGCTTTTAACTTGAGCTTTACTTGTGAATAAAGATTTTTAAACTAGTCTATAGTATCAGCAGGGATAATTTTTTTAATCGTACGTAGACAGCTTTTATAACTTACATGTTCCTTTTGTGCGAAACACCAGTTTTTACCGTCTGCGCCATTTGGGGAAGCATGAGAAATTAACTCACGTCTGGTGAATTTTTGCCCGTGTTTATACACTCAAAGGTAATATTAAATAACATGGTGGCACAGTATTTTTTATATTTCCAAAATGGAGAAATCAATTGTTTTAAAAGCAGTTTCTCCCTTATAACTTTCACTCTTCGAGGTTCTTGGGGAAGCATAAGATATCGAATAATGTCATCCATATTTCAGGGGCGTTAACGCAACTATTTCACATGGTGACGTTACAAATAAAAAAAAGGGCTTTTCGCTACAACCTAATTTGCGTTGCTCATGAGCAGAGTTAGCTTGAACGAAATTCCTTCATCTTAATACGTTCCAACCTTTGCGGCAAATGCCACTGCTCATAACCAATGGTGTACGACCGACATGTGCATTACCACGGCCATTAGTTCGTTATGCAACGCCATTAGGGCGTTCTCATAAAATTTGAATTAATTTTTTGTCAACCCACCTAGTCGGGGTTCTAAATCCGTGAAAAAGCTTACTTCTACTCCTATTCAAAGCGAGAATCCAACGAAATTATTATTTTTTTAATTAGCCTAATGATTACCATTAAAGAGGAGTCCATGAAGATTTCTCGCTTAAAAAAAGCATTTTAAATTTACACAATTATTTTACACAATTTAGTTATGGTATTAATATCGTATACATGTCACAACGACCACAATTATTTTTGCTGACATCAATTACAACACTGTCAATCGTCAGAACTGACAGTTAGTCCAATGATTTGTAACAGGTAATTTGATCAGACGTTTTTGTCTTGATATAAACCACGATTCAGTGCAATAAATATCAGATACTTAAGTGATAAAGTTTAAGGTATGTTCTGGTTAAGTGTTGTAATTCTCGTTTTATTTTTTTCTTTGCGCGCACATATATTGAGGAGGCGTTTACTTATTCTTATGTCCCTCGTGCAATTCTTTCGGATGCGCGGCAAGTGTTAACACAATCATTGTTATCGCTTTACATTAGCGGATGTTCTTATGGCTGTTGTCTCAAACGGGCAGGTTATGTTATTCTCCGCAGATGGTCCGGAAGAGTACCGCTTAGTAGAAGGTTACACAATGATTTCCGTATGATACTCTCTTCCAACTACTGAGAAGCTATGTAATCTAAAGAGAAGCCACTTTCTTCTCGCTGAGGTCAAAATGTTACTGGGATATCGGCTCTCCTTAATATGGAAGCTCAAACTCCGATACCTTTAACTTACTGTTTCTTCGTGGAAATACACAGAATTGCAGCACAAGGAACGTTCTGTTCTTCGCGCTAACAATCGCGTGAAGCAACTGATTCTTTCTTCTTTTCGTTTGTTGATTTCTGCTCACCACAAGATTTTACTGCAAATGTTTTCTCCGCGTCGTGCACAGCGGAATACTAAGAGCACCTCTAGTGCATTAGTCAGTCCTTAAACATTAAATGTACACATGCTACTTTCGGTCTAAATTGCAGCCCCGCCAATAAATCGGTCTGTCAGTGATGGGCATAGCGATGAAGCACTTCCACCGTAATTGCTCCAATAAATGTAACAAGTTATTGAAAAAGCAATAAGCACTCTCTACGCAGGAGACTTCTCGACTGGTTTTGCAGCCTTGGGACCTCTCCCCCGCACCTTCAACGCACACCAGCGCACACGTGCGCGCAGCTGGGAGCGACCTACTCCGTTCTCGTTGGTCCATGTTTCACAATAGGGGCATCTTTTCTGTGTCCCCAAACTGAACCAGAGATCACGAAATTAATTAATCAAATAATTAATCGTCGTGATTAACCACGTATATTACATCTAAAATTATCAAAGAAAATGGCATCAATATTATTACCCAGCGTCAGATTTACTTTACTAAGTTGTGCACAACACAATCACGATGACTGGTATTCCCAGTTTATCACAAAGTGGTATTCATGGAATTGAACAAGCATTACTCTCATCTCAAATTTGTATATTTCAGTCTGTATTATTTATTGATTTGTTAAAATTCTAGAATATTCTAGAGTTTAGGAATTGTTTTCTTGAGTAACATATGAAGTTGACAGTTTTAATATCAGAATTATTTTGAAAGTGCTTCCTGATTGCACCAAGTACAGTGCTAGCGAGGTTCATAATTGAATATTCACAAGGCAACCCTTTCGAAAGCATTTTTATTAAAAGAATGTACATGTGTGATAGGGCACTCTTTTGAAATGGATATTATTTACAAAATAGCAAACAGGAGTGATTCACAAATGAGAAAACATCGGTGCTCAAATAGGTAAAGCGGGAAATCGAATTTCATAGGTATTTGAAATTCACGTACCTTTACTCATATATAGTGCAGTATAATACAATTAGTAGGTAGTCTTTTATACTGTTATGTTGAAATTAGTACTTTAATCCTAATACGAACGTCGTTTGATACATATCACTTAAAGAAACATTTTTAATGTCTTGAAGATTACTGTGAACTAGAAAATCATTTAAGGCCATTGTTTATTTAAAACTTACCAATTGTGAAAATAAAATATTTTATACTAATGTGTGGCTATTTGGAAGTTGAGACTGGCAAAATCGTGAACGATAAGTATCCTCTCACTAAACTAAACACTTAGACAAAAACAGTCACATTTCTCAAAACATCCTTTCACCAAATAATGCTGAAAGGCTCTTGCAATGTACACTTAATTATTTCTTATTAATTTCAGTTATATAGTAAGTCTGGGAAAAGTCTGGTGGTAAAAGAAAATTATTATTTTGTTAGTGAATGGACATACGCTTTCTTGCATTAAGGAATAATATTTGCATTTCAAACCATTGTTTACCTATAACTACTATTTTGATTTTCTGGCTGCTGTCCGACTCCGTTGCTTAAAGTTCGAAGAACAGCAACTATATTTATTGGGCAACGCGAAAAATTAAATCATTAAAAAATTGCGAATTCCTATCACGGAATCAGAGCAATTATATATTGTGTACATATGGTGGGACGGGGATCATAAATGATCATATGTAGAGGATTTTAGGAAGGGGGTGTCTGACCCCAGGTCTTAAACAACCCTAAGAAATAAGAAGCTAGGAGATTTGGGCTAGAGTGCCCGATAGGAAAGTGACAGGGAAGCGAGGTAGAAAGACGCCTTATTTATTACCGGGGAGCCAATACCCGGGGTGCGACGGCTTAACGTTCCCATCCGACGCACGGCGGAAATTTAGAAATTTAGTGGATCGAACCTGAGGTCCTTTCCGTGACAGTCACGACGTTGCCCACTAGACTACCCGTGACTCGGTGTGTTTCAACAAGGAATAAGAAAACTTATTCCTTGTTGAAAGGATCAGATATTAAAACAAAAATGACTGTTGTAGACCGATGCACCACTGGAGCGGCCACACAAAGTATGGTAACTTTAATGAAATGGGGACAAACCCTCAAATATACTGTTACACACGTATCAACATAAAAAGTGCAAACCGATCCGCCAAAGCAGTTGTAGAACTGTTCTGAATATTTCATTTATTACTGCAATACTTTATGTACACATATCGTAATCAAAAGATGAAACCAAAATATTAATTAAAAAATAATAAGTAATGTTTGCAATAACACAGTGATACAAGTCAATGTAGAACTTCCAAGGCAAGTCATTACCTCAGAAACATTCGGAAGTCCCGGTGTACCGGGAACAATTCAAAAACGTTTTTAGCAGTAAAACATGTGGGAGCTTGTATAGCCTAAAAGTAAAGTTAATCCAGTCTTACAGTCATAATTTTCCTATCATACAAGCCGCGAAGTTCAAGTGCCTCTTAACTTCAAGGATACCAAACGTTAAAAATAAGTTATTGATAAACAAACTGTCTATATTTCGATATGTCTAAAACACCTTAAAATGTAGATATCTGCAGGTATAAATTCATCAATGGACCAAACATCATACCGTTCCAGAAACCGTTCCACACTTCGTACCAGACATGTTTCTGGCAAAAATACTTTGCCGATTATAAGCAGTGGATTGCATTAAATATTTGTGTGGTCTTATAAACGGCTAGCCACACTCCGAGTAGTCTGTCATCTGGTCATTAATTGGTTCTGGATCATCACGAGTGATAAATTGGCAATAGTCTTTTAAAGTCATAGAAGTGCCATCATGTATCTGTACACTGAAAAGCAATTGAATTAGAGACAGCTGGCGTTATGCAAATGTGGCGCTGTGGGCGACCCTGTAAACGGAAACGACATGACGTATGCAATGATCTGACAATATAAGGACTGATGCGAACCGAATCAATAACAGTCAGACGCAGTAGGGGTAAGACGATGGATCTAAGCGCATTTGATCGTGGGCAAATCGTCGGGGCCCGACGAATGGGTCACCCCATCTGGGAAGTCGTTCAGGCATTTTGATTTTCACGAGCCGCTGTGTCACGGGTGTACCGTGAGTACATCGAATCCCTGCAAGGGCCAACTACCGTGGACAACAGCGTGTGGATGAGCGGGGTCATCGTCGACTATCTCGCATTGTAACAGCGGATAGACGGGCCACAGTGCAAGAAATCTCACGGCAATTTAACTCTGGTGCACAAAAACGTGTAAGCAACCACACCATCCAGAACCATCTCCTCGCTATGGGGTACAAAAGCCATCGTCCCACGAGGGTACCGTTGCTGCCCGAACATCACAGGGTGCAAATATTAGCATGGGCGCGGCAGCATCGCCACTGGACCCTAGACATGTGGGAAAATGTTGCGTGGACTGATGAGTCGAGATTCACGTTGGTACACGCGGATGGCAGGATACGAGTACGGCGCAAGCCGCATAAAGCGATGGATACTTTGTGCCAGCAGGGTACTCTTCAGGCTGGTGGGGGCGGCATTCTCTTCAGGGGACTGTTAACATGGACTGAAATGGGACTCCTGGTACGTGTGACATCGTCCCTCACAGGGCAACGTTACCGGGATATCATGGAAGACCATTTGCTGCTGTTTGTGCGTCTTCAAAATCCCACTGGGGACCTCATCCTGCAACAAGAAAATGCACCGTGCCATCGCTCCTCAATTGTACCCGAATGATTGGATGAACACTCCACCGACGTGTCCTTGCTTCCTTGGCCAGCTAGGTCACCTAACTTCAATCCCATCGAGCATATCTGGGATGCCATCTAGAGAGATGTTCGAGGCTCTGACCCCCCTCCATCAAATGTTCGTGAACTGTGGGAGCTTGTTAAGGGGTCGTCGTTCCGTATGGTTTCCCAACGCTTCCGGTGTCTTATCGAGTCCATGCCGTGACGAATCACCGCCGATATCAGGGCGAAAGGTGGTGCTACACGTTACTAGAAAGTTATGTCTAATTCAATTGCTCTTCAGTGTATATCATACTCGTAAATATTATTACATTCCGCCAACCGTCTGGTAGTTATATAATTTATTTATTTCTATTCTTACTTTTATTTTTATTTTCTCTCTCCGTATTTATAACAAATCGTCATGCGAATCGCAGTTCGAGTGGTGATTGTATATTACAATTCTAGGTACGAGTTCTCTCAATTATTTTGAATCGGGGTACAAAATTTTCCTATGTGTATTTTGTGCAGAAAAAAAAATCTTCGTATCATTCCAGCACGGGGGGTTAAGTTATTATCTTGACAATAAGTTAGAGGGGAGGTTCTTTTCTCTCCTGATCTCTAATTCATTTATGCACCTCGGGTATAGTTTGTAAACTTCGAATCGTACTCCCGATATATTGTATATGCTTTCTAAAACAACCAGTACTGCTATTTTGGATAGGGAATAACGATACTGGAGATAATAATACATTACGCATTGATACGTGTGTAACAGTATATTTGAGGGTACACCCTCAATTCATTAGATTTACGTCCCACGTAATAAATGGTTCAAATAATTATTTATGTTGACACATATCTTTTATATGGTAACTTAGTTTGGCAGCAATATGACTGATATACGGAAATTGATACTGAGCGGATTGATTAGAACCAGTACAGCGGCCGTGTGTTATGAATTGCACGTTATGAATTTCACCACATAATGGATGCAGTACCCTGTCAATACCGTCTGAATGATAATTCACTGGAGGCTAAACCCCAATATCTTACACTGCTGGACCCCAAAATGCAACACCAAGAAGGAAGCATCCGATTGGCCTGAAATTTGCAGCATGCGTCGCCGGCGAGAGGACATGCATACGATTAGCATTGCATGACATATGCAAATCATGTGCGTCCGGCACGCCACCGAGAAACTCTTTAAGGAGGGTGCACAGAAGGCGGGGTGTAAGTAGTGGAACTGTGTTGTGCTGCGGATTTGTGCGTGGAAAGCTTCCTGATACCTCGTCGCAGAATACGACAGTCATTCCAACACGTTTTCGGAGTTCGACAGAGGACGGATAGTTGCTTATCCCGACAGCGGTTTATCGTACCGAGACATCGGCTCCTGTGAGGGACGACATCCAGACTCAGTGAGGCGAGTATGGATTCGGTGGGTGCAGGAGGGACGGTCGGACCGACGTGAGCCATCGCCGGAGTCGCGGCACACCACACCGAACGAGAGGACCGATATGTTGTGCTGCAGGCATTGACGGTTCGCACCACCACATTTCGAACGTTAGCACAGGAATTCGGGTGTGTTGCAAAACAACCTGTGACAGCACGTACCGTTCGACGGCGTCTGCAGGAGCGGGGACTTGTCGCGCGGCGCCTATTGCTCCGATTACCATTGACGTTACACCACCGGCGACTGCGGTGGCAGTGGGCCGTTGAACGCCGCACCTGGACAACGGAATGGCACGACATTGTCTTCTCCGACAATTCCCGCTTCTGCCTACAACACCACGATGGTCGGATCCGCGTGTGGCAGCACCGCGGTGAGAGACTGTATGACGCCTGCATTATGCATCGTCATACCGGTCCGTCGCCCGGCGTTATGGATTGGGGTGCAATTGGATATGACACCCGCATCCCTCCGGTACGCATCGCCGTTACACTCAACAGCCACTGCTGCATCTCCGACGTTTAGGAGCCTGTAGTCCTTCCTTACCTGCAGGACCTGACAGCGGTAACGTTTCAACAGGACAATGAGCGCCCGCACGTGGCACGCATTGTGCAACAATTCTTCACGGCCCACCAGGAGTCACTGTTGCCGTGGCCCGCCTGTTTTCTCGATATGTCGCCTATCGGACACGTCTGGTCGCTGATCGGCAACCGAGTGGCCCGGCAAGCACCACTCGCGGCTACGCCTGAAGAACTGTGGCAACGTGTGGAAGCAGCCTTGATCGACCTACCCCAAGCCCACATCCAAAGCTTCTTTCGTTCGATGCCACGGCGAGTAGCGGCCGTTATTGCCAGCCATACGGACCATACGAACTTTTGATGTCTGCATGTTCCGCAAGTCGCACGGGCCTGTAAGCTCAATCGTTTCATCTTTTTATCTGTTGTTATGTGTTCAGTAAATCTGGCTTTGCTATCTCGTGTCCTTCTTGATGTTGCATTTTGAGTGGCCAGCAGTTTATATCAGAAAGTTTCATCAGTGCACAGTATCTTATATTAGTATTTTAACTTCGTACAATTCTTGGATCAGCTTTTGTTTCACTTTTGATTAATGCAATGGCAATATAATACACCAAGTTAATAAATTTCGGAACGACTGAATTAATTAACAACGGGAACATTGTATTTATCGCTGGAGTTATTTCAAACCTAACGGTAGGTTCATTTAGTTTGATTACAAGCCTGAATCTTCAACTGTCTAATGGAAAAAAATATTCTACCTATAAAATAGAATCAGAAGCAATTCCACTGTACTGATTAGATAGATCAAGAAATTTTTTTTGATTTCCAAGGTCTCTTTCTGTATTAATGTATCGAAAGGAAAGATAGCGAAAAGCAAATATCTATGGAATAATGCATAAAGATCACATAAAGGAATTTCCAGCGATTGATCTTACTGTTACTTTGCGATTGATCTTAGGTTACTAAGTCACAGATAAAATTTTTGCACGTCTTTTGTAAAAACATGTCGTTCTTATGCTATCGGTTTGTCCGTTGTCCGTTCGTCCGTTGTACCTACGGTATCTCTGCAACTATTTGTTTGATTTGAAAAATATTTTTTTTTGCGTTGGGAAGCTTGAAATATGCGAATGATGATCCTTTATTTCGTGATTTTTTACGCTGTACAATTTTGCCGCTAGAGGGCGTGAATGCAGATTATTTTGAATTCAAAAATGCGTTTTATTCCACATATTTTCTTCTAAACATCCGATTAAAAATGCTTTTATCTTTCGAATCCAGTTATGTCGAAGAGTATTTTAGATACAGTTACTTTTTCAAATTACGCATAGATTTTCCGCTAGGGGGCGTAAACATAAATTACATTTTCGCTGATAACTCTATTTTCTAAAACTCCGATTTGAAAATAATTTTCTTCAGCGGATACACCACCAGACGGAAAATGTCTTGAATACAATTTTAAATTGTTGGTAAAAATTACTTTGGCCACCAGGGGCGTAAGAGTTAATTTTTGCTTTTATGTATTTGCCATAAAATCTGAGCTTCTAAAATATCGGTTAAAAACAATTTTTTCGTGGAATGATGCCACTCACATCGATAAACATTTTTGGAATATTTTTCTTCTTAAAATATTCCACAGTTTCTCCGCCAGGAGACGTAGGTTTATATCTTATTTTTGTCAACAGCTCTACTTCTAGGAGTCCGATTTGAAATTAGCCTTCCTTGTTAAACAGTGTTTTCAGGGTGATATGTTTTCATATAATTTCAAAATTTTCAAGAAATTCATAGACTTTCCGCGGCGCGTAGGGTAAATTGCGTTACCCCTACATCTCTGCTTCTAAAACTCCGATTTCAATTTTTTTTTCTGCACTGGATACAGCTCCTGATGGGAAATCGTTCGCACATAACTTCTAATTTTTGTAAAAAAATGGTTTGGTCACCAGTGAGCGTAAATCTTAATTTCAGCTATTGATGTGTTTGCAGCAAAAATTTGAGTTTCTAAATTCTCGATTGAAAAAAACCGTCATTTGTAGACCGGTACTATTCATGTCGACAAAACTTTTAGAAACATTTTCGTTTTAAAATAATGCATGGTTTCTACGCCAGGAGAAGTCGATGTATATCTTATATTTGTCAATATCTCTACGTCTAGGAGTGCGATTTGAAAAATTACTTCTTTGTTGGATAGTGCTTCCAGCGTGACATGTTATTCATATAATTTCAAAATTTTCAAGTAATTCATAGACTTTCCGCTAGGGGGCGTAAATGTAATTTGCTTTCCCCTATATCTCTGCTTCTAAATCTCCGATTTCAAAAATTCTTTCTGCACCGGATACAGCTCCTGATGGGAAAACCTTTGCACATAATTTCTAATTTTTGTAAAAAATGGTTTGGCCTTCAGGTGGCTTAAGCCTTAATTTCTGCTTCTGATGGATTTCCAGCAAAATGTGAGCTTCTAAAATTTCGATTGAAAAAAAAGTTGTTTGTAAACCTTTTAGGAACATTTTCTTCTTGAAATAATGCATGGTTTCTACGCCAGAGGGCGTAGATGTATATATTATTTTTGTCAATATCTCTACTTCTAAGCATTCGATTTGAAAAATTCCTTCTTTGTTGGATAGTGTTTCCGATGCGAAATGTTTTTCTTATAAATTCAAAATTTTCAAGTAAAGTGTAGACTTTCCGCTGAAGGGCAAAATGCTAAATTGCGTTTTCTGCGTTATTTCTGCACGTAAAACTCCGATTTGAAAACTTTTTCCTGTATCGCATACAACACCTGATGGAAAATATTTTTCATGTAATTTCTAATGCTTGGTACAGAATGGTTTGGCAGCCTGGGGGCATAAGTGTTAATTTCTGCTTCTGATGTATTTGTAGCAAAATCTCTGCTCCTGAAAGCTCGACTAATTTTTTTTTTTTTTTTTTTTTTGGCCGATACCGCTCATTTTGGTCAACCTTTTGAGAATAATCTCTTCCTAAAATAATGCATGCTTTTTCTACCATGGGACGTAAAGTCACATCATATTTTTGTCGATCAGATTAGAAGAATGATTTCTGTGTTGGAGATCGTTTCCGGTGCGAAATGTTTCTCATAAAAATTAATATTTGTCTTAACGCACAAATCTTCAACCAGAGGGCGTAATCTCACGATTCCGTTTACAGCAATATCTGAGGGATAAAAACCTGATTGAAAAACGCCTTTCTTCCGTCAGTTACTATTGTTTTCCATACCGGTTCCATTGACTTTGAATAGCTGTTATAAATTTAATTTGTGTCAGAACAGATTCAAAAGACGTGCTTATTACCCTCCAAAATTCGGTGTCATCTTTCTTGTTTGATGTGTCAGTACGCATTGATTAAAATTCATATACTGTAATGCCTCCTGTTGTTCCGTCCTGATAACCCCAAATCCTTCAAGAACAAAAATATATTAATAATGAGTTTAGTATATCTTTGGGCGTTTTGTCCCTTTCGAAAATGTTGCTCTTTGTGAGTGCATCCCAAGCAAACCAGCATTGTAATATGTATAATTTAAATATTCCGATGATAAATTTGCTCCAGTTGAACCGAAGATGAAATTTTATAGCCTGAATATACCATGTTAACCTAAGTTCCTCATTGGTTTACTTTGCTGTCAAAACACGTAGTGAAAGTTGCGAGATATTCCGAAAGTTGCGATCAAAAATCTGTCCTCTTTTGTAAAAAAAAAATTTGAAAATATTGTAGATGTTTGCATAATTGAATTAAAACGGAAGCCACTTCGTAGTTAACAAATCTGAAAGTCTTTCAAGTTGAAACTACCTGTTTCATTAATTTTTGTTTTCTTTTCACAGATTGCTTGGCGATATCATATTGTGTTGACAGAAATAAAATACAGATTCGGCAGTTGCCAGCAGTAGTATAAAACGTAGTTAACGTGAAGCAAAATTCAAGCCCCCAAAAAAGTTTTAAAAATATGTGTTAAAAACAACCTAACAAAACGTGTTAAAAATATGAGTGTAGATGCTTAAAAGAAAAGAAAACGACCATGCAAAATTTCCTAATAATTCGCGTAAATCCTATAAATATCATTTGAAAGATTATTCAACGCAAGTTAGCTGATCAGTAATAATATGTAATCAAATCATTATTCACTCTATTTTCAACATTCAGCTTTGGAAATATTGTTCTTAACAACATTTTTGTTCTGCCTAAATGTATGTTTTCCCAAATGACTTTTAATTTGTGGCACTGAGCTGTTAAAATATTCAAACTGAAAAAAATACTTGAAGACACTGAGCTTCTTTTATTTTTGTATCCGGGTTTTACAAAGACCGAAAGACGCTTGATAGGCTATAAGCATTCGATCACCCAAAGTTAGGCCGAGTGCTCCAAGGAACGGAAGGAAGCAATGCCGTAAACATCCATATCGTATAAATATATTTTTCAACAGACAGTTCATATTCGATACATAAGTAGTCAGTCAGCTATGTGTCCAAAAAATTTATATTTCTTAAGTAGATAAACATACCAACAGATAACTAGGATCGGCTTCATTAGCAACTTTTAACATGGCCAACGTTGTTTTCAAGTGCAAGAACTATAACGAAGTAAATTTCTCCTTCATTTTTATCCGCGCCGGGATTCGAACCCGAGTCCCCTCATTCCGGAATAAGTTGCTCTACCAATTGAGCTACGCGGACGTTTTATTCTGATTCCTATCTGCCTTTATGTCGTGTGCGTCCTTCTGGCAGGTACGTCACATCTCCTGGTACGTTACAGAACCACCTACGTTGGCAATTGAATTTATGAAGGTAATCCCATAGCTCATATATATTTATGCTGATTATATTCCGACAGTTAACAAATTCTTTTCAGGATAGTAAATGAAATGGGACTTGTAATGCAGAAACTCAAGCGGAGGCTATAGGACGTAAGCACATATTACATTTAAAGTCATAATTAAGGTTTCAGGCATTTCCATCTGAAAAATACCTTCGATTTCTGGCGTATTAATTTCTTCATTTTATTACCCAGGAAAATTTCAATTTTTTTTTTCAAAAATAAAAATTGTGCTTATTCTTCAGCGTGAATCAGAGCATTCGAACTTCACAATGTCTGGGATTGTGGAGAAATCATAATTTAACCATGAAGGAAACAATTCTATACACTCGGTTTAAATCAACACAATCTGTAACGTTGCAATCTAAATTTTGAGGAGCTATGACGAAGAATTTCAAGTGGGAGTGCCTGTAATATTTCTTTGTTTCTCCCGGAATATATTACTTAAAAGAAACCACTGACTTAAAATCCTGAATCAAAGTGAACTTTATTACTGATCTCAATGTCATAAAACACGTTGAACACCAAAGTCGTACTCATCATTCAGTATAAATGGACGATGTCATCACTCTTTCCACGTTATTTTTTAAACAACGCATAGCGACTGAAAAATTGTATTCCGGCACTGCTGGGATCGAACCCCAGAACTCTCGATAACTAGTCGAGTGCGTTCGAATTTACGCTACAGCGTAAATTCAATGACATCGTCCATTTACATTATCGATGACATCGTCCATTTATGTAAATTCGATGACATCGTCCATTTATGTAAATGGACGATGTGATGACATCGTCCATTTACATTATCTCCACGTATTTGATATATATTAACCATTTCTATCGCCCTTTGAATTTATCAGCTACAATTAAAATAGCTGTTGCGTTAAATGCCACCAGATGACGACATCTCAGTTGCTGAGACCATCAATACGCATTCGTGTAGTCAGATGCTGAATGATAAACCACGCATTGCGCTGAGAATTGTTGGCGCTGTAGCGTAAATTCGAACGCACTCGACTAGTTATCGAGAGTTCTGGGGTTCGATCCCAGCAGTGCCGGAATACAATTTTTCAGTCGCTATGCGTTGTTTAAAAAATAACGTGGAAAGAGTGATGACATCGTCCATTTACATTATCTCCACGTATTTGATATATATTAATCATTCAGTATAAGTCTCAAGCTGGCTTTTTCATAGGACCTTAAATTTTACTTTGGCTTTAAGTGCTGAAGTATTATACCAACATAACAATATTAAAGTGACTTTGTCACGTGCTGAATATTGTTAAATGGAAATGAAGACAAATAATGTTATATTTCAGTAATATTTTTATAAAATAACTTTTATATATATTGCTGTTCTTATGAAATATTATCTTTCCGTGTTTCCGTTTCCAAAATTTGTTTAATGCCTGATGTATATCAGACTACGATTTGTATAGCAGCATTATGAAAAAAAGATCCAATCCTTTTCAAGATTCGTATTTTGATCCGTATCTTGCTTCTTTCTGTTAATCACGTCTAGCCCCCCCCCCCCCGGACTTTGAAGTATTATCACTCTCCTATCAAAACGATTTCCTCTAAACTTATAAATGTTTATGGACGAAAGACAGATGTAAGTTATAATTATGTAATCAAACTATATTATCTACTGTTTAAGATTTTCTGGTTATATTTCTTTCTTTTCAATTATTTAACTTTCTCCCTCTGCAGAAATGCATGGTGGACAATTACATGAATAAGTATTTTGCACGTTGGATTCTAAATAGGACCTGGAATATAACTTAGATTAAACTTCAATTTCAAAATCTTGGTCTTCATCACAGTGGGAAGAAATATCGAGTCTCACAGAGAATGAAAAAAAAATTAGCATTCTGAAAGAATATTATTATTTGCAATAGCATGGCAATCATACCATGATGATGATGGCAATCATAATTTTCCATTCGTTTTCCCAGAGGTTGTGTATTATGCAGTAGACGCTGGGCAGAACACCCCACCTTTCGGCAACCTTTTCAGTATAAAAACATATTACGGATATCACAGACTCATCTCCATAGGGCACATTCCTTGTCCATAATAACGAACACCCCACTAAAGATGTTTCCGTAGCAATAAACCAGGAGAAATTCGGTTCGGGATTGGGATGAAATCCATTTTTAGATGACTAGGTCATTCTTACTAGACATGTATACAGCGTGGATGGGTTAACTTTTCCCCCTTACATTATTCTACAATGGAAAAAAAAAATGTGGGCTGTTTCTAAAACATAATACTGCTTAAAAATTCGTATTACAGATATATTAGCCCAGCTGCATTGGTTAACCGGGAAATGAATATGTGTGTTAACCATGAAGTTACTAAAGTATGGAATATCCTTCTTGAAAGGGATGATACACATTAACGAGTTGCCATAGCTATTTCTTTATATTTCATCTATTCATTTATGTAAATCCTAATGTTTATGTTTTGATATCCGTAATAACGAAGAAGCGGGACAGTACTGCGATTTTTAAAAATCAAGAGCGAGTCCAAACTGATCCTCTACTTGAATGATTTTCTGAGGAAAAACGTGAAACTGGTGTTATACACTGGCGGAAAGTGAAAAAATAACACCAAGAAGGGGACGTCTGATACCAACGAAATTTATACAGCATAATAACGGAATACAGAGTATAACGTGATCAAAACATTATGGCAAAATACAGCGGTATTTGCTGGCAAACTGAAAAATACCATTTCCCTGTAACATGGTTAGTACGAGGTTGAACCGCCATGAACATCCTCACACTGTGCAATTCTGGCATGGAGTCTGTCGTACAGGTGTTGGATGTAAGTTTGGGGTATGGAGTTCCAAGCATCCTCAACCTGGACGCGTAAATCTGGGATGGTCGTGGCTGGCCGTGGAGACCGGATAAGTTGTTGTCCTATAAAATCCCACACGTACTCAATGGGGGACAAATTCGGTGAACGTGCAGGCCATGGAAATTGTATCACACCCTAAAGTGCATGTTGCGTTGCACCTGCCGTGTGTGGGCGGGCGTTATCTTGCTGGAAAACACCAAGATGGACCTACCATACAAATGGCATAACAACGGGCTGAATGATGTTGTTAATGTAGGAGGTGCAGTTTAACATACCTGGTACAAACACTGTGTACGGGAGAGATCGCTGATAGGTAAAAGAAGGAATTGTTGGACCCATGGGGAGAACTGCGTTGGCCACCCAATACCTTCAGGAGTAGGAGGAGAAGGCAGAGAAGATGACTCAGCAGGCAGGGGAAGTAGACGAGGGTCGACCGCAACGGTACGCCTCGTGCTATAAATGACGGCGGAGGCCGAAATCCTTCGAAGTAGGTGACCAAGTCATAGCACTTACCCTCGACTCTAAAAATGAAATTGAGGTAAGATGGACGGTTCCGGCATTTATTTTAAAAAAGCGATGAAGAGATAGCTGTGTCCTCGATTTGCGTCTGAGACACAAGCGCCAAGTGCAGGCAGGAGAACTGAGGTAGTACAGGATCAGGATCGACGTCGTAAGGGGCATCTTCGAATCTGACGAGGATTTGGGGGATATTCAAGAAGTGCCAACGAGGAGAACGGAGGAAGAGTGGGCGTGCCCGACGGACGCACGAGTAGGATGCCTAACGATAACACGGGAGCCATTACCGGAACAACCGGAGCTAGCAAGTGATAGGGACAAATTTTCTCCGGAGAAGAAAGAGCCGCTACCGGAGAGGAGCATAAAATTACCGTTAAGTCGGGAGGTTTATTGCGTACGCAGCATTGGAGATTGGTGATGAGGGGTCTGGAGGGAGCCGGGTTCACGGGCAACTTGAAGAAATGTTGTTGTGCCCGGGAGAGCGTGTAATATTTTGGACATGTAGTAGGGTCTGTGTGCCACCAGCCAGATCCCGAGAAACTCCAGGCAGTACGAGATTTGGAACCACCCAAGACTAAAAGGGAAGTACAGAGCTTTCTAGGACTGTGTAGCTACTACAGAGATTATGTGCCTAATTTGCAGAGATAGCTAAACCGTTGAGCGATCTGACCGGAAAGAAGGCGTCACAGAAAGTTGTTTGGACACCAGAACGGTAAAGGCCTCGTAAAGTTCTGGTGTCCAAACAACTTTCTGTGAACTGGACGAGGCCTTTACCGTTCTGAAGGGGCTATTATGTTCGGCACTCGTGATGTTTACCCCAAACTTTAATAAGCCGTTCGTATTGCACACGGACGCCAGCGCCTACGCAGTAGCGTGTTGTTTAGGGCAAAGAGATGAGACGTCCGACCAGTAGCGTACGCCAGTAAAAAAGCTTACAAGCACACAGGGACGCTGGGTGGCGAGCCATAAGGAAGCCTACGCGATAGTGTGGGTGTTACATAAGTTTGAGGGGTGGATCTTCGGACACCAGATCGAGGTTATGTCTGATCATAACCCTCTAACATATTTGACCAGCGCGGCTTCACAGAGTTTCAAACTACAGAGGTGGAGCTTAGCCATAGCCCAATTCAATTTAACCATATCGCACGTCTCAGGGAAATTAATTCCCCATTCAAATGTTCTATCACGATTGGCTGTTAGGGAAGAAGGAGGAGGCTTCGCACCCTAGGAAACTGAAAGGGGGAGGAGTCAACACTCAGGTAGTAACCCAGTGAGGTTATTTGGTGGTACTGCCAAGTGTATGTATGTATATACGTGTGTCACAACAGAAGCTTGTGGGCGTGTCTTATTAAAGAGACGCCGAAGAGGTCACCGAGCGAACTTTGCCCATGGGGTTTAAGACTCTACATGTGAAATATGACATCCCACATGTTTCGTCACAGAAGTAGGGGCCTCTAAGATCGGACACATTAACGATGTTAATTCATTTCAATGATAAATATTATGTGTTTTTTTTTTTTTTGACGAAAGAAGCATTCCAAGTTCACAAAATGGCGACAGAAAGTTCGGAAATATGTTTAATCTTTTTTTTTGTGTGTGGAGTCGAGATGTATAACAAAAGACTTCAGGTTCTCACGCCTTAGAAAGGGCGAGGGCTTTTTCTGTGAACTTAGAGTATCGTCAAGGACACTGTGACTTTCACAGATACATTATTCATTTCGACCTGGTGCTTACAAGTCTGAAATGCAGATATACTCTTTTGTATCATTATAACAATGTGTATTGTATTGCTACGGATGTACTACGTCGGTAGGATTGCTTTCTTGGAAGGAGGCACTCTGGAATGAATGACCTGAGGAAAAGCGAGGACGCTCAATGTAGAATTAAAGGTCCATTAACCAAATACTCAGAAAACGACTAGGGGTGGGAAAGGTGAAGGGCGCCAGAAGTGGCCCACGTGACCAGAGAAGAGAGCAGCATTAACCGGTCAGTGGAGGTCCAGGTCAGCGCCATCGCCCTTGAAACAGGTGCAGCGTGAAGGGGGAGGCGAAGAGGTGACTCCGAGAGGATCTGTTCGTCTGTCTGTCTCCGGAAAGAGGAGGGGATAGTTTCTCCGGTAGAAGTGAAGCGCGACACGTTTGCCTAAATCGTGCGGTGGACTCTCCGAAGTCTACGGGAAACGAGCGAGCACCTATCCTAGAAGAGATAGGTAGTTGCCACAGAAGGAATCAGCTCGCGTCAGGGTTTCCGGTAGAGTAGTTGATGATATACTACTGAATTACGGACTTAGTACAGACTACTGAAACATCGATTAGAGAAGGATAGCTAGAAGACTATTCCTTAAACGTCGACGAGATATAGGTCTACCTAGCGTCAAGGAGACTCTAAGTTAGGACTTCAACGCATAGTGAGATTTCTGCGGAAATCGACCATCTTAGCTTTCGCGTTCCACGATCCTTGCCAGGTCAGTCATAGTGAAGGTAACGTCGAGAGTGAGTAATCCGCTGCCATCAAAATTCTCATTGATGAGGAAATAAATGGCTTGTATGTGTTTCAACCAAGAGTTCTCTTCAAATTATTATTTCTGAAGGTGAATTTATTTTTGTATGATTAGCTGTTGTCTCTCCGCCTCTCCCGTCTACAGATTTATGGAGTAAAGTGGGGGAGGCTTCGTTTGTTCGCCCGAACAGAGTGACAGAGAGAGAGAGAGAGTGTTTCTGGGAAGAGTAAACAACTCTCTGTCTGTTGTAAGGGCCCACGTAGCGCAGACGCCTCGGATCCTTAAGTAGGAGGCGGCGCTAAGTTACGTGACGACTTGTTCGCTCTTACACCGAGAATAGACGCAGGTACACTCAACTGCCACCGCTACATCTCCGGCGTTTAGAAGTCTGTAGTCCTCCCTTACCTGCAGGACCTGACAGCGGCCAATTTGCGACAGACAATGCGCCCCCGCACGTGGCATGCATCGTGCAACAATTCTTCATCGTGCAACAATTTGTCACTGCTGCCGTCGCACGCCTGTTCTCCCGATATATCGTCCATCGAACACGTCTGGTCGCTGATCGGCAACCAAGTGGCCCGGCAAGCACCACCCGTGGCTACACCTGATGAACTGTGACAACGCGTGGAAGCAACCTGGACCGACATAACCCAAGCGCACATCCAAAGCCTCTTTCGTTCATGCCGCGGCGTGTAGCGGCCGTTATTACCAGCCGTGGGGGCCACACAACCTATTGATGTCTGCGTGTTCCGCAAGTCGCACGGGTCTGTAAGCTCAATCGTTTCATCTTTGTATCTGTTGTTATGTGCCCAGTAAATATGTCTTTGCTATCTCGTGTCCTTCTTGATGTTGCATTTTGGGGGGCCAGCAATGTATAAATACACACTGTTTTAATAAATGGCACAGAGCTTGAGATGTTAGGTATGCGCGCGAACCCTACCTCATACTGTGCTAGATTACTGGTAGTTTTGGTCGCGATAGTTTAATAGGTATCTCCAGAAAGCTATCTACGAGAGAATGCGTTTGTGCGGTACATTAGTGGAACATATTTGGAAACATTGAAACAAGGTAGGGTGATGTATATAACTTTCTAGTGCTTTGCACAAAAGCGGTTTTCTGAACCACAGTCTAACATTACGAACGTTACTTAATCTTGTTTCACAGATAATCAATTACAAAAAAAGCGAGCTGCGTTTTTGAAACTTAGGATCCTCGTTAGCATGAACACAACAAAGATTCCAAAAGAAACAGTTTTTTGGTGTCTGGAAATGTGCTATGAGTCGTAGAATACATGAGATCTGTTCAAACCGCTTTGTTCAGAAACATACAATTCCTGATAACTTCCTGTAGATAATAAATTACTCCTTATATATAAAGTTTCTTTTAGTTAGAGTAAACCAAGGTCGCATTCCAGAAAAGAATGATTTCAACCTCGAACTGAAATAACAAGAAAATGTGAATGCTTTAGTTTTTCATATTTTAGAGTGTATTAAACACGAATCTGATATAACTGAAAATACCTCTTCCATAAAGCCTTGAAATTTGTTGATTGCACATGATAAATATAATTTTGCAAGTAAGTTACTGTAAATCATTAACTTCGTTTTTTGTATTTCTTAATATTGGGTTTATTTAATATACAATAATTTTTCATACAAAAATCATTCTGAGGCCTATGACAGAACGGAGTCTGTAACAACGGATACCAAATAATAACGAAAGAAAAAGCAAAAGAAAAAAAGATTCCCAAAGATAAACCAGACTTTAAAATCTTACGGTATTAATCAAATGACTTGTTCAAGTACTTGTGAATGCAAAATCCGCGATACTGGAATTTCTGTACTGTATTGAAACCAAACGAAACAAAGATCTATTACAATTACCTAAATACCTTTGTCCGTAGTTAATATCCAGACATCTGCACGCCTTCAAATAATCTTTATTTGTAGCGAATGAAACAAAACGTGCTGATAATTTTGGTCCTTATGGCTCCCCATTCTTTGCCCAATACTTATCTTGAATTTCTTCCAAATGTCCACCGATATTTTTTGCTATGCAGTCTTGAGCGTTCTTCATTGTAAGACAACTGTTTCAAAGCCCAAGGATAATCTAATTCGCTTGAGAGATTCACAGTGTTGTCCAAATTAGGGATATCGGCACACAGTCTGTCTTTCCGACTCGCATGTGCTCAAACTAGTCTGCAAAATAAATGCGAAGGTATAACCTGATGCCATATAGTTTTTTCTATGAAACTGTGAGCGTTTCTTTATGTACTGCTGCACCATTGGTAGTGCATATACATTTGTCTAGTACGTATAAGAACAGCGAGACATTCAGTTTTGTTCCAATTCAAACCATACAAATCTGCTCTATACCCTCCAGCTGCCTCCACCAAACATTAGTATCAGGACGGCAGAGTGTGAAATATATATTTCCAAGAGCGTTCTGAGTGAACAATGTTTTATACAGAGCTCTGCTCTCACGCTTCTTTAGCTTCGGAAGCTAGCCTGCTCGTTCCTTATCATAGTTTTCTCCTGTCTACTACGATTTGCTTATCGCATCCCCGACTATAGAACAAGGTATCTTCAATTAAGACAAAACCTCAGTTAAGAGCAATTGCATACACATACATACATACATATCACTAAGCTGTTCTCTGGGATTCAGAGGTTAGCTCCACAAAGAAAAGAGAAACTACCAGATAATTTTTAACTGATTATTTACTTATTGTTGCCATAACAAACTCCTACACTTACAGCGATCTTGACATACAACTCGGGCTTCACTGACCTCCATCACACGACGCACACAAGATCTTCTATACCTCATTCTCATGATCTTTTCTCTCATGGAGCCACTCCTGAATCTAATCTTCCCATGACTTCCTTGGCCTTCCTCTGCCTCTCCTTCCTGACACTTTTGCCGAAACATTTTTCTTACTAAGCATCTCATCACTCATTCTTTTAACATGCCCAAACCACCTACGGATATTTGTCTCCATCTTGCTAACAACATTTTGCTTCACATTACACAATTCCAGCACATCTTCATTTCTCACACGATGAGAACTTGTCTTGACACAAACGCTCGGTATGTAACGCGTTTTTCTAGCACACAAACGCCTCCAATGTTTCTTTTGTAGTACCCAGGTTTCATTACCATACATCAGAGTAGGAACAATTACACTTTCATACACAGCCATGCGGGACTCCATTGATAACCCATCATTCCTGTGAAAGCCTCCCAAGACAGCTATGACTTTCAAAGAAGAATTCGCTCTCCTACTAATTTCACCTTCCAATTGGTTCTCTCTGTCAAACATGCTTCCTAAATACACAAACTCATTCACCTGGTGAATCACGCTGCCATTTAGACTTGTGCTATATTCAGTACTACCAGTTCCCTGCTCACAAACCATAACTTTGGGTTTTCCCTTATTAATACTCAGTTTGAATTTCATGCAAACTTCTTGCATCCGCGACAACATACCCTGCAACTCACTTTTGCTCTGTGTCAACAGTACAGTGTCATCAGCATACAGCAATCTACACACACGCATATTACCAAGACATAAACCAGTATTATCTCTTTTGTCATCACGCATGCATGCATCCATAAATATATTAAACAGCCAGAGTGACATTACACAACCTTGCATGACGCACCAATACAAAGCCATTTTGATAAAACACCATTCACTTGTGCAGAAGCTCTACTACCAGCATACATGGCTGCATAAATGGTAATATATGCATACATATATACTGTATATATATATATCATTCCTCGCTGGATATAATTTAATTTCGTTCATCGGGTCGCCTTGCATTCCCAATAGCGGTATGGTATCATAGTAGAGCTTCAAGAATACATTTAGTTTCTTCCGAGATGTGGTGTTTGCACATTTCTTTAGATCGGGAGAACAGAGTGGCGACGGCAGCAGTGACACCTTCTGCCCCGTGAAGAATTGTTGCACGATGCGTGCCGCGTGCGGGCACGCATTGTCCTGTTGAAACGTGGCCGCTAGTAGTTGCTGCAGGTAAGGGAGGACTACAAGCTCCAAAACGTCAGAGATGTAGCGGTGGCTGTTGAGTGTACCGGTGATGCGTACCAGAGGGGTGCGGGTGTCATATCCAATTGCGCCCCAAACCATAACGCCAGGCGACAGACCGGTATTGCGATGCATTATGCAGGCTTGATACAGTCTCTCGCCGCAGTGCCGGCACACGCGGATCCGACCATCGTGGTGTTGCAGGCGGAAGCAGGAATCGTCGGTGAAGACAATGTGCTGTCATTCCGTAGTCCAGGTACAGCGTTCAACGGCTCACTGCCGCCGCACTCGCCAGTGATGTAATGTTAATGGTAATCGGAGCAATGGGCGCCTGTGCGACACGTCCCTGCTCCTGCAAACGATGTCGAATGTTACGTGCTGACACGGGTTGTTTCGCAACACACCCTAATTCCTGCGCCAACGTTCGTGATGTGGCTGTGCTAGCCGTCAATGCCTGCCGCAAAACATGGCGGACCTCTCGTTTGGTGGTTTTCCGCGGCTGCGGCAATCACTAGGGTCGGTCCGTCCGTCCGTCCCTCCTGCACCCACCGAATCCATATTCGCCTCACTGTGGCTGGATGTCGTCCCACACAGGCGCCGATGTCTCGGTACGATAAACCGCTGTCGCGATATGCCACTATTCTTCCTCTGTCGAACTCCAAAACGTGCTGGAACGACTGCCGTATTCTGCGACGAGGCATCAGGAAGCTTCCCACGCACAGGTTCGTCAGCACAACTCACTTCCACTACTCACCCCCCGCCTTCTGTGCGCCCTTCTTATAATGCTTCTCGGTGGCGTGCCTGGCGCAAATGATTTGTATATGCCCTGCAATGCTAATCGTTTACATGTCCTATCGCGGGCGACGCATGCTGGGAATTTCAGGCTAATCGGATACTTCCTTCTTTGTGTTGCATTTTGGGTGGTCAGTAGTGTATTTAAATTAAATACATTGATTTTTATCCAAAGTCAAAGTGTAATTTCCCATAAATATTTCGCATATGATGTAATTCTTTTATACCGATAAATTGTTTGCTAACTGTTGATCATGTATCATTAGTGTTCTTCAGAAATGGTTGAATTATTTCGTTGCTAAATATTGTACAAATTAAAGTTCATTCTTTTACTAACCGATTTAAATCTGTGGATTGTCTTAATTACCCAACGAAGACTGAATCCTTCCCAAAACCACAAACAGCCGAGCTGTCAAAGAAAATGTTTTGATATCCATGTTTGCAAGACATCTTTAGAATGACTTACTGAAAAACGAAATACACTTGTCAGATTTACATCTTCTGTCTTACAACTGCATTAAATGAAAAAAGGAAAATTTTGAACGACGATTTTTCTTGTTATATAAATAAAAACACCAGTAAATTACGAAACACAAAATTTTAAGACACTCGACGTGCTTTGACATAACTACGGTTATGTTTCCATTACGAGCATGTTAAACAATATGTTCAGTTAACGAAAATGCAGTTTCAAAAAGGAAAGGAAAAAACATTCTCGTTGTATCTCAAGGAAAGGTTCTCAGAATAACAGATTATTTCCAGTAGGGACTATATTGCTGTTTGAAACCTGATTTATGTTCTTGAAGTTTTTCAGTGACCATTTGTTTTTGAGACGACTTTGGAAAAAAAGTTATAAAAAAATATTTCGAAGCTCCTTGTTTAACATGGGTTGGATCAGTTAAGTGTTCCACAACAGCATATTGTTTTTTTATTTTCAGACACGTAACTGCAGTTGCGACGTTCGTCCAAGCGGATGGCGAGGTATCTTCGTATTTGGTTAAAAAATAATACATTCCACATACAAGATGTTTGTAGTAATCTTAGCTATAGCAGATGGAACATAAATTGGTGTTTTCATACGATATTTTACACAATTTTGCACTCATTAAATTTGGAGGAAACATTGCCAACCTCTGACGAAGTTAATAGACTGTGCTTCAAAATGATGAGGAAAGTTGTCCGTTTATCGAACGTAGCTAATGCGGTGGAGCAACTCAATTTATCAGAAGCACTGAACATCTTACAACACATGTGCATAATATTTGAGTTAAAGTTTCCGCCAGTGGCAAATTTTGTATTACGTTGGCGCTATTGCACATTAATCTATGTCACTGCTTTATATGTTACCCGCTGTAAAGGAGTACATATCATATAAAATGCAGAATTCTAGTAGGACTACATTATGCGTGATCTGCGATGAAGTTGCAATAGCGAAGATAAAGTTTTACGGTAACCTCTAGCACTGAGTTGGCGAGATTCTGTCTTATGACCTTCAGCATCAAAGAAAGGTAAGGAAGTGTTCGTACCGTTTGTAGTGTAAGCAAAATACTGGAGTGGTGATTCTTGATAACATTACTGACCTCTTCCAAGAATGCTTTTTCCCTTTTCCAGACATCAAATACATCCTTCACACAGCTTACCGAAATCGGAGGCTTCCCTGTAAAAGATGATAGTTCCGTTGATACAAATATAACCACGAACAAATCGTACAATAACGGTACCAGAGGAGATCTGAAGACGTTGCCAGTAATTTTACCGAATAATTTACAATCAGCTTCAAATTGTGTGCATGAAATGCAGCTGTAAGTGAGCTGAAGGACATCTTGAACTTCATCTAGTATGTATGTTGCTAATAATGCAGAACCGAAATTCACAAGTCCCTCAGTTAGTGGGACGTTTGTGTAGAGCGCCACCACAACAAAGCAAGCAAGTTGGTCCAGCAGTCTAACATTCAAATGCTAATCCTTTCGCGGAAATCAAGAGGATTCTTATGAATTGTCATCCCGGTTTTGTAAAAATGAGTATCTATGGGCTAAGTATTTACCAAGCTGATAGAAGAAAGAATGCTCGACACGCATTAGGTCTGAAAACAATTTTTTTTTCGTTTTACCGCGAATGCTAAGAATATTTCAGTGTCAGACCTTGTATAATTCCGAAGTAGCTATTTGCATTTAATTGGAAACCAAATAGGTTTGTTATTTAACGAAGTTTCAAATTGTAGCGCTACATTTGCACAAAAAGAATGAAGGGTACTTTAAAAATACCAATCCATCGATACGCACTACTAATATTGTAGAAGCGAACAACCGGCTGTACTTTCAATTTTTTTACTAATGTGACATCTTTACGTTCTGTTGGTAATAGACGAAATCTTATGTTAGGGAAGATCTGAACTAAATATTGCGAGGGTAAAAAGAAATCATCTTCAGCATTCCTACAAAGAAAATTCTATCTTTTTCTTTATTGAATGTTTAACGACCACCGTGCGAAACGCAATGGGTTGTCTGACTGAATCTGGGAACCAGTGGTTCCAGGGAAGGGAGAACGCCAGTGCCTTAAGACAAAAACGACATTCATGCCTCACCGGGATTCAAACCGGAACCCTTCTCGTACGAATGGTCTAGGCCTGCGATTGGACCGCTGCACCACCGGGTTGTCCAGGAAAATTCTAAGGATCGTCTTGCAGACGTGAAACCAATGTCTTATTTTTTCTATAATATAATAAAACGAAGTAAAATATCATTACAATATGACAAGTAATTGTATTGTTGTTTTCATGAATTCTGTGATTTTGGAAATTTTCATCCAATATAATATATTGCATTATATTCAATTTTTGATCAGCAAAGAAGTAACAAAAAATAAACAATTCTTAAAGGTTGTTGAGACATCATACTTGAAAAACATTTACGCCATTCGATGTATTAATAAATAACAAGGAATTAAACTGATTTCGTGTATTCGAAAATGACGGAATTTTCAATTTACAATTTTCTTTTGATTGAGTTACACAGAAAAATGGTGTCTTTGTTTATTTTTCAAAAGTATTTGTGCCGCCCTGTTGGCGCAGTTGTCTAAGCAATGGCTTCGAGCCATTCGTCCGAGATGGATCCGTGTTCGAATCCCGGTGGGGCATGGATGTCGTGTTTGTCTTACGGAGCTGGCTTCTCACTTCCCTGGAATCAGCGGCACTGCATTTGGGTCGGGCGACTGCTGAGTTGATCACGGTGGTTGTTAAACCTCCAATAAAAAAAATAAGAAATGACTCTCGCGACACAAATTTGCAACTACTATATGGTAACTTAGCAAACTAACAACTAAAAATTTTATTATTATGACGACCTCATGGCAGCCTGCGTAATATATTTAATACGAAGATCAGTTTTCATTGAAAAAAATTTCAAAAATTGTGTTTAACCACATACAAAATTCTCTGTTTTAGCTAACAGTATTTAATCAGAAAAAAATAATTTGAAATTTTACGAAAAATTGTTTGTGTTAATTTTCTGAAAGCGTTTACTTTTCTTTTAGTGAGGAACAACTCACTTGCAAATTTGTAATATTATAACGAAATTGTTTGTGTGGGTGGGTGTCTGTGATCTTGGTATTTCGGCCCTTGTTCAAACAATTATTTCTTTGTTTATCGCTCACAGCATGACATTACGTAAATTATATTAGACTCGTCCATTCGCAATGCGATCAAAGTGCAACCACATTATGACTAGTGTTTCTTTATTCAAATCGATATAATTACAGGCAAACGACTCTCCGAAAATTTGAATTCTGGAGAATTAGGTGTCACAAACTACAGCAGATCGAATCCTGATGAAAATGGGACCCCGTTGTTGCAATCTTATCCAAGTGCCCATGCAAACGTCGGTTCACCGTCAAAAGCGCCTAAAATACGCACGCGAGAATAAAATCTTGACCTTTAATTTTTTGAAGAAAGTCGTTTGTTTCATAAATCTCATTTCGTGCAGGACCACGTGACCGGCCTCACACATATGCATCGTTTACCTGGGGATGTATTGTAATTAGGATGCACCGTGGAAAAAAAGACAAGCCGGTGGAAAAAGATCAACGTTTTGGGCAATGTTCTGCTGGGTAACCCTCTGTCTAGTCATTCATGCACAGTGAAGTATAACGTCTACCAGTTACCTAAACATCATTGCGCACCTGTTGCATTTCTTCATGTCAACGGTTTTCTTTCCAGTAGCGCCTTCTTTCATCAGGATAATGTGATAAGACAAACTGACCACAGTATTCAATAACGGTTCGCACAACACGAAGAAAGGCTACGTGGCCTCAAAATTCCCAGAAATCAATCCAAAGGAACACATGTGTTTCTAGGTGGACCATCAAATCCGATCTGTGGCGGCACAGCTGCGATACTTAAAGATTTGAGGGATCAGCTGGCAACGACTTGGTATCAGACATTAAAAAAAACACCCTTATAAATATTTTAGCATCCATACCTGGCGCTGGGTAAGAGCTGTTTTTGTGGCACGTGAAGGTCAAACATCATATTAGACAGGTGGTCATAATGTTTTGGCTATTCAGTGCACATAAGGCTTGTACATTCGTCACAATTATATACCACAAGAATGAAAAAGGAATCATATGTTTCCCGGAACTTCGTGTTTTTAATAGTTTAAATTCATATTTGTTTGATTTAATCTCACATTCATTTGGGAAGTTTGGTTACTTTGGAAATACTGAGTTCAAGTGAACTCTTGTTTGAGTAGACCATCGAACGAGAGATGCAGATTCCTACATATCAATAGCTCTACTTTCATATTGTGAAATATCGAAAAATTCGAAAGACGTAATTGGAAGCAGTAAATTTGTCGAGCCTAACATTACATACATTAGGATGAAAGCATCGTAATATTTCACAATATGACAGTAAGGTAAATACCGGGGGAACGTTATTTATTTCATATTGTGAAATATCGAAAAATTCGAAAGACGTAATTGGAAGCAGTAAATTTGTCGAGCCTAACATTACATACATTAGGATGAAAGCATCGTAATATTTCACAATATAACAGTAAGGTAAATACCGGGGGAACGTTATTTACCTTACTTTCATATTGTGAAATATCGAAAAATTCGAAACACATAATTAACCTTTTCGTATTTTTACAGCTGGAAACGACTTGAATTTATCATGAGTCATTTGTCTGATACGCAAATGCTAAGTGAGAGAATTTGGAAGAAACTTGTTCCCTTTATCTCTGCAATAGAAATATATGTGTGAGAAAAATCTGAAAACGTAAGAGAACAGATGCATAGCAAACTCTCAAGTAAATAACAAACGAGATTTGTGGCCGTGTTCAACCACATAATAGAATATAGTCTCACGAAATTTGCGTATCAGAATTAATCACATTCATAAACAGCATGTGTGAACCACTTTAAAAATATCTTTTAAATGTTGCAACAAATTATTCATTTCAGCGTCAATTATGCTGTAATATATTATCTTCAGCTGTGAGGCTCGACTATAGAATTAATCTGGGGCAAAAAACTTAATGAAAAGGCATTTATATCAATAGTTTCCCACTATCATATACAACCTTTGTGAATATTAAATTTATAATTACAGAAATACTATTAAAGTAAAAAATAGAATTCACTTAACCAATTTAAAGTTGAAATAAATGTATTCTGCCAATTAAAAATGCATTTGCAAAAATAGTAAAAAGGAAATTAAATGAAACATAAATTTAAGCTTTAGTGTATTGTTTGTTTAAAATAACTGCATGAAATACCTTGACGTTTGCAGATTAGATTAACTAGAAGTTTTCTAAGAAAGCAAAATTGGCTTTAGATTTATGATTGCAAAGTGTTTCTGCTATGGTATCTAAATTTATGAACGAATGATAAAAGACAAAAACTTTTGATCCATTGCAACGGAAGAGAAAACGAAATTGGGGCAATTAGATTTAAAAATAACTCGCTTGAGAAAAGAGTCAGGGTTCTTGGGTTTCTGAATATGTTTATAGCATTTATCTCCTGAACTTAAAATTGTAACTTTCAGCTAGTGGTTATTTTAATTTCTACTCTTGGAAACCATTCGAATACAAAAAGGCATACAGGATACGTTTTCCAGTTTTCCGAAGAACAGCTAATTTTCTGGGTTATACTTCCTATACAACAGAGCAAGTACCGATAGTCAACAGAGCTCTTCCTTTGCGTCGTCGCCGATGCTGGTAACTGCGTTACTTCACGGCTGTTTGCTCCGTGCATGGAATCAGTTCACGAACTAGTGTTTAGATATTCATTGTTTGTGTTGCCGCTGATTCTGTAAGTGCTGCTTGATGTTTCTATTGTTGTTATTCTTTCTGCGCGCGTTTTTACCTTGTGGATTTGGGAGCGCTTTTTCCAAGAGCAACGCAGGATGAACAGACGTGTTTTGTGGCGGGGGCAGCAGGGATTGATTCAAACCAGCAGAACAAGTTCTGAAGGCCATTCAACGACTCTCAGAGTATACAGGTTTCATCGTTATATAAAATTTAGGTGTCAGAAAAATCACGTTTCAGGGAAATATGAGAAGTCTTCCTGTGCACTTCGGACATGGTTTCACGACGTTGGCATTCCCATTGATAAGGTGATGACTCTTGTGTATTTTTTCGCCAAAGGATTTTCCTACGATCATCCCACTGAGGAGTCTTCCCATGGGGTCCATTCAGGCAGTTAGTAACTGTTATAAGTATTGCACAGAACTATCCTCAGGTTTCATGGCAGCTTCCCAGGAAGACGACGGAAATCTTGGTGGCAAAGGTGTGATGGGCGACGTAGATAAAAGGAAGGCTGGGAACCGCAAATACAACTGCGATAGCCTGGTTTAGATCACCGGGATCCTTGGTATTTTTGAACGTGATACTAAGCAATTCAGGATAGTGATCTGCCCTGAGAATGACATATCTGCGAGCACATTGCAGTCGCTCATACACAAGCATTTACAACCACGAATTAATGTCATGACAGATCAGTGGGCTGCATATCATAACCTCGGAAGCTGTGGATACGAACATCTAGCCGGTAACCACTCACTGAGCGTTGTGGATCTCAGTACTGGTGTTCATAACCAAGGTGTTGAGAGCACTTGACGACCTTTCAAACGAAAACTTAGTGATGGAGCTCACAAACTCGGCAGACCATATTCTGGAATATTTATGTCGACAGAACTGCCGTCTTTCGTCAGAACATTACTTTGACGTCATGGTTCGAATCGTAAAAGAGTTCCTTCCTAGCCGTAATTGATTTATTTAATTATATGCCAGAAAGACAAGTTTTACTTATGCACGAAACCAGTCTTTTCCGTCCTTGTAAATGTTTCAGAAAACGAAAAATATCATCCGTCACGAAAAGCTCTTTTAAGGTCCAGCTAGAATAACTGAGAAACATTCATATCGTGAATACACAACACGCTGGGTTTTTCATTTTTTCATCCGGACCGATAAATTGCAGCATAATATCACTCGGGAACGTCATAGTACCCATGATTCCAGGTTGTTCTATTGCAGCAGGCGATGCACACCAGATATGGAAATGCATCCATTTTCTGACATGTAGGGATGTTCACTGCTTAATATTTTTTTATTCACAGTTTTCCCTTGAATTTTGAAGGAAAAAGGCTTTCGGGCGAAAAAAAAACACATACGCATATCACCTCACGATAAGATGACATGCGGTTTATCTTTTCTTTCTTTCCAAGCATTAAAGTTATCGTAAAACAAATTTTTTTTAAATTTCACAATCAAAATTTTAACTGAAATTTGGTATTAAACATGAATGTTACTTTTAGGCTTTAAACCTTTTATTCAAATGTTACCTTTAATCGTATGGAACATGTACACTGGCGGAAAGTGAAAAAAGAACACCAAGAAGGAATTGGCGGACGACCATGAAATTTACATATGTTAATGGGGTCGAGTTTGCATAGGTGTGATGTTAATCTCGGGACCAACCAGTTAGCGCTAACGCCACAGCACGACATAATATGCAAATTATCGTCGGTGGTATTTAAGGAGTACGGCGAAGTGAATGTAATCAGTCGTCGGCGTACGGACACGTGCGAAGAGCTTGAAGAAACTACAATGTCTGGACATGGAAGACGTGTAGGATTTCAGCAATTATCGGAATTTGAGCCAGGTTTTCTACTCGGACTCCGCGAGGCCGGGTGGCCGTATTGCGGAGCGAATTGGACGGAAGTATCGGTGGTGGTACGAAGGTTGCGGAGATTGTCCGACGAACATTCCCACACGAGAAGACATGGAAACGTGAGTCACAGACGGGCTGATGAGCAGACCGATCGACGCATAAGAAGAGCGGCCTTGTCAAGCAGAACATTCACTGCGACGCAAATCCGAGCTGCAGTTGCACCTGAGGTGACTGTGCGAACAATCCGCAGCCGTCTACTGGATGCAGGACTACGTGCATGTGTGCCTCTGTCATGTGTACCTCTGACTCCAGCCCACCGTCAGGAACGGCTGCAGTAGTGTCACCAACGTCTGCACTGGAGAACGAAATGGCGATCTGTCGTGTTCAGCGATGAAAGCAGATTCTGCTTGGGAGCCTCCGATGGCCGTATGCTTGTTTGCAGACGCACAGGGGAGCGTCTCCACCCTTCTTGCAATTGCCAACTACACACAGGGCCTACACCTGGTCTTCCGGTGTGGGGAGCGATCAGCTATCACTTCCGTACAGAGCTAGTGTTTGTACCGGGTACGTTAAACAGCACCGAATTTTTTGTGGAATAAAAAAGAGGTAAAACAGTCAGGAATTTTTTTGTGGAATAGAAAAGAGGTAAAATGTTGTGGTTCTATAAAAAAATTCACAGGTACAAAATTTGAAGAAATTACAATGCAAATCAACAGAAGCTCTTGGTTGTATTACATTTTATGTACTGAATATGACGCCACAGATATTAATGGCAAGAGAAGTCAGCATTTCATACGTACGAACATGTGCTATGTAAACAGACCTGAAATTTCTGTTGTGAAAGTAACTTGTCTCAGAACAAGGCAGCAGAAACGGAAAGGTATAATACAAGACAAAGAAAAATAAGTAAAAAACTGATTAATATGATTTTTTTGATGTTCTCCGGAAAAAAATTGTTCTTTGTTATTTCAGAGGTAATGAGCAAAAACGACTGATAAATGAATTCACGAAGACCAGATTTATCAGATTGCCCCCTGTTCTATATATCATTTCATATTTCATTGCTTTCTTGGTAAAGATAAGTTCAGGGTATCTCAAATTGGTAGTATGTCTACAGGCAAACAGTTGAGCTGTATTTTTCAGAAACGGTGATGGACAGCAAGGAAGGAGCTGAAGTAATTCCTTGGGTTATTTCATAGGAATAGGGGTTTAGAATATCTCCTTTACAAAATGTTTGAGGGTATCAAATGAAATGTAGGCAATCAGATTGACTTTACTAATGCCCCAAAATGAAAACAAAAATGTATTTATATAAAACAAATTCTTCTATTCTAAGAATTAGTAGCCTGAAATTCGGGAGAACTATAAATATTCTTTATTTAAACCAAGAATTGCGCATATTTGCAATTGACACGTTCCATAGTTTTTTGTTGAAGTATACACATTGTCATATAAATCCGCTCACCAAACAGGAGACATCGAATTGAAATGGGATTTTAGTAATAAGATGGTACATACCAATGGCAGGAGTGATAACAATATCACCATCAGCAGGACGATTTCCCACGGACATACGATACACATTCCGGTCAGTGTTAGTACCGCGGCGGACCGCCTCGTGCTCGAATACATGCGGTGATACGGTTCGGCATGGAGTGAATGTGACGACGTATGTTATCTTGGGACATATTGGCCACCACGTCTTCCAACTGACGCTTTAAATCACGAACACTGAGACATGGAGAACGGTCCCACACGTGCAGGATGGGCGAGAGATTAGGCGATCTGGCAGGACCCGGAAGCATGGAATCATGACGAAGGCACTTTTTCGGAAATCCTAGACGTGTGTATACTTGCGCTTTATTTTTAGAAAATGGCTTCGGGCCGCCCCTCTAGGAAATGCAACACATTTGACCAAAGGATTTCCTGTACGTAGCGCTGTGCAGTCAACGTCTCTCGGATCATGCAAGGGAAGTCCAATTGTTATACGCAATGGCTTCCCAGACCATCACGCCTGCAGTTAGGGACTTGTGCCGCTGTTCAGTGAGCTTGGGATTGTAGCACTCGCCAGTGGTCCTCCACATTCTGACACGGTGGTCGTCCATTCTCATAAAGAAGCAGGATTCGTTGCTGAAAGTTATACGCCACCATGCCGTAGCATTACACGTTGCTCGCTGCTGACACCACTTCAATCGCCGCCGACGATTGTCAGGTGTTAAAGGCGGTAAACGTAAGAGCCGTCGAGAATACAGATCCGCTTCTGCCAGGCGCCACGAAATGGTTTCCGCTACATATTCTGGATATTGGAAAAAGACGTCGTTGCATCTGTGCGTGCCACTCTTAAGATCACAAGGTCCTCTCGCTGGTGTTATGTATGGTTCGTCTAGAACCAGTCCGCCGGTTTTGAGTGCTTCTCCATGTACATTGCTCCCATACCATCCGACCGACCTATCCGGCAGGCCCAAATGACGGCCGATTTGCAAGCCGGCCACACTGCCTCTCTCATTCCGACGATACGGCCTCGTTCAAACTCCGTCAGTTGCCCGTACGCACATCTAGGGAGCCTACTGTGCATGCCCATCGCTCAGGGATTTCACATGACTCAAATCGTGCACTTCGGCACGAATGGAGTGCACTGCGCGGCGCCTTATGTGACCCAAGGGTTGTAATTTCAGCGCTGGTCTTGGTTGCGCGGGCATGCGGAATCGCATTAAGCCTTACTCATTTGCATGTCTGCCCACCCTGTAGCTATTCGCCGAGTTTCAAGTTAATCGCACGGTTTTTTCTGGGTGGGCGGATTTTCAGGACAATGGGTGTGTTTTCCTTATGTACCAACGGATGAACAATATGCGTTACGATATCAGTACTGTTAAATAAAATTAATGCAGTATTGTGCTTTTTAGTTCAATGCATTGTTGCATATGTGTTTCAATACGAGGGAACCGTGGGATCTGTTTGCTTATAATCTTTTAACCAATAAAGGAGACATATCGTCAGCGGGAGTCTAATACCAAGAGGAAGGTAAATTTACGCGACACATTATTTTATATCGTTCAAAATTCTTTATTAAGAACATTTTTTCCAGCAGTTAATACATTGATCAATTTTGAATATCTTAACCAATTAAATTTCGTTTTCATAACACAGTCTGATCTGAGTTCTCGTGGATCTCTCTTTATGAATTTGTTTCAATAAACTACAGTATTTCACAAAGGTTATGTTTGAATTTCCTTCATCGTATTGTGCAAAGTCTAATGCCTGTATGCTGATATCGAGCAGTCTGTTTCAAATCCATTAATTACTGCCAATTAAGAAACTATGTACAGACATAAAAAAAAAACGAGCCACCCCCCTTAGCTTTGGAACCACTCGCCGCAGATAGACAAATAAAGTACCATTGGAAAGCACTCGAAGAGAACTATCTCGTGATGCGAAGACAAATTCTAATTAAGCTAAGTAACATGTTAATTAGCTCGCTATCTCCACATTTTTTCATATAAGGGGTATGTTATTTTATGTACATTTAATTTAGCGCACGGAAAAACCCTTAAATTCTAAATATCATCAACATCGGATGATTAATAGCGAATAGATTTGCAAATAAAGTTAGAGGGGGCATCCATTTATCTACATCTGGGAAAAAACACCTGGAACGTTTCTTTCCCTGCAAGGACAGTGATAATGCTGGAAAGTGGGAGTCTTACCCGAACCTCAGACAAATTGAATGCAGAGTACAGAGCAAACGCCCTGACAGTGATTTGTACGGTAACTTGGGCCATCCAAGGACGCAGTTCATTTACCCTTGCCATTTCTCTTATAACAGCTTCATTTGTTCGTACTAATAAGTTGAATTAATATTAGAATAAACAGTATGCATTTTTCTAATAACGGAAAACCTGAATCTGTGCGAGTTAAATTTGTTTTGAATTTTCTGGTTTCCGATCCTTACATTTTCTCGAGGCACTGAGCATTCGCGTATCACTAAAACGTTGTCTTATAATAGAAAATCGAGCAGATCTACGAAATCCGATTTTTTACGATTTCCAACCGTAAGTTGAAGAAGCGTATATGTTCCAGCTTTGTCCATCTGTCTGCCTGGCCGCACGATTACTCGAGTAAAAATGATTCGATTTCAATGAAATTTTAGTATATGGTAGGGGACAACCTGAGGACGAACTCTGTAGAAAACTGTTGAAATGGGGTCAAAGGTCAGAACATAGGAGCCGGGTTCATTCCATTGCCCTTATGCGTCATAACTTACGTAAAAATGCTTTGATTCCGACAAAACTTTATCATATTGTTTCGTAGATATACTGAACCTGTTCTGTTGCATATTATCGTAATCGGGTTAAAGGGCAGGACACAGGAACCAGATTTATTCCAACGCCATTGTCCTCATAACTCGGCTAAAAATGTTTCTATTGCAACAAAACTTTCGTATGTTGTTCCGGAGGTATACTGAACCAATGCTGTTTAATAATATCGAAATTGAATTAATGGTCAGGCCACAGGAGCGAGATATATTCCACAGCCATTATCCTTATAACTTGACTAAAAATGCTTCTATTAAAATAAAACTTTGGTATGTTGTTCCGGAGATATACTAAACCAATTTTGTTTAATATCATCGAAATGTGGTCAAAGGTCAAGACACAGGATCGAGATTTATTCCACAGCCCTTATTTTTTTTGGAAATGGCTTTAGCGAAGTGTTACGAAAGCGTGCGATCTGTTCCAAATTATTTGTTAATTTCCACCTCAAAAACACACTTTTCTTTTATAGTTATGGTGCTTAACTTGCGAATTAATGGGAACAGCATACCAACGGGAACTAATTAATGGGAACTAATTAATGGGAACAGCATACCATACCAACGGGAACTAATTAATGGGAACAGCATATCATACCAACTAATGGAACAACATACCAAAGTTTTATTTTCTTTTAATTTAAAATTGCACCTGTCATATAATAATTCCACGTGTCACTTTAAAACAATATAATTTTCTTTGTTCGAAAGTATGAACTTTTTCCCATTTTGTCGCTCACAGCCAACGCCCCATGAAACAGGGCTCAAACACCTCCTGCTCTCCGGAGTCTGACGTCACTACATGAAGACCTGTTAAATTCGACGAACGGCCGTAACCATAGTTAGCGTCTGTGATCTTGTGAGATTATTGTAGAGTTGCTCCATGAGGTTGTTCATGGTTCTTGCAGCTGACTGATTCATATCATTCAATTCCTTGTTATTTATTTCACGGAGTTAAAATATTCTTTTTTAGTTCTAATATGCCTTCACATTGTTGTGTACTAAATTGCTGTAGCAATTACGACACAGGTCATAAAGCGCCAGTGTTTAAATTTCCCGGGAATGAAGAATTACGCTCCAAACGGATTCGTGAAATCCCTCGAGATTTCCAGCCTACAGGTGCTTCAAGGGTATGTATGTTTTATTAGCTCTTTATAATACAGTTCCTTTGCAGTTTTGCATTTAGTGTGAAATATAGTCCAGTTGAGAGAACGACCTTACTACTGTGCCGCAATAAAGTGTTTTATCTGAAGATGTTTAAACTGGCAATAAATCGCGTAGTAAATAATGATTACCAATCTGTAAACTAGGTTGTAATGTACTGTTAATAAAGTTAATTGTGGTTTTGCTAATTCTACGGCTGTACATTTTTCTATACACTAGAATTTCGGAATCTCAAACTGATTCATTCCTTAAGATATTCTGAAAACTCTGGTTTATATACATTATTGTGGTGCACATTTTGTTTTTATTCCTTCAAAACGCAATAAAAAATGTGAAAACCGTGAATTGTTTCTAGTATATGGAACTGACCTTAAAGTTCGCTTAATCAAATCAAAAATCCTTTTTTAACAGTAAAAAGAAACTTTTTGCCACGCAATAATTTTCTAACTGTAAATGTTATATTTTTCGAAGGCCATGCATGAAAAATCTACAGCAATTGGTAAAAATCCTCCAAATGAACTTTCTACTTTTTTCAACACACAGCAACCAAAAATATGTTATTTGGCTACTGCTTAGGAAACGAATCCCAAATCTCTCGGCTGGATATCGAAAGATCTGGGATTCGTTCCCGAGCAGTGGCCAAATAACAATTTTTCGGTTGCTGGGTGTTGATAAAACGTGGAAAGAGCGATGTATTTGTCTATTTATAGCAATTGGATTAATATATTTTTTTCCACCAACAGGGTGTTAAAACTAAGTTTTATTACTTTTAAATTTTCAATTCCCTAAGGTGTTGCTACTATTTATGGCACACTGTTGGGACAAAAATGACAACACTTGAAGTATTGAACTGACGGTGCAAAATGATTTCTTAACTAAAGATAACCACTTTTTGCATCTAACATGTTCAGAAAAAAATTTTGTTTAACTTAAATTCCCTAGATAGTGAGCGCTGCAACTTTGGAGCAAATGTAAATATTAGTGATTGTAAGAAAAATGTATTTGGGAATGTGAAAGTTAAATAAAACTGAAAATTATAAAGTGTCAAAATAACACATATATCAATATCATGTTCGACTTCTTGTTGTTATTGTATTGGAAAAATCAAATATAATTATAAATTTTAATTTGCCTATATCTTAATGATTTCAAAATTTTACTGCCAAATATTATAAAGTACACAGGAAGTTATTTAATCATTACGGAACATCGTAAAATAAAAATAAAACACTTGCCACTAAGAAAAAAATAAATCCATTTATATTTTTCCACCTTGACCTTTTTTCTTAAACTAGGAAATTCTCAGAATTTAACTATTTTTTCTTATCGCGGAGTATAACCAGTTATTATTTTATTTATATTTGTAGAAGAAATGAAAAAGAAAAAAAAAAAGAAAAATGAAATTTGAACCGTATTAAACTACACTAAGTAAGCTTAATGCTCCAAATCTTACTGGTAACGGTTATTTTCTTAACCGGTAGTCGAAAACGACGAATGCCGAAGAGGAAATTTGCGTGCAGATCCAGGTTACACACTTAGTTTCACTCGGCTTCTGTATTACAACTAAATATATTACAGAGAGTTTAAGCAGTATAACTGCAGTGGAATATATCAATGAATCGAAAAGATATGCAATTACATTCGTATTATACCGTAATTCGAAACGGAATGGAGACAACATAAAATCTGCAATACGAAAGAAACCAGGCACACGGGTTCCCTTGCGCAGGGAACAATTTGGAATTTTCATTTTCCTGACCACAGTTTCATAATATAACTAAGCTGTAAAGGTATTTATGTAAAAAACACACAGAAGACACATACAAATCTTTCGTTTTGTGAAACGTACTGTTTCTTGACGTTTTTGGAATAAACAATATGCAAGAGTCAGCTGTGTGAGCAATGGGAAAAATTTAAATATGTAATTGCACGAACTATGCCGTAAGTTAAGTTATTTATGTGCAAAACTATTAACTTATGATGTTCATCATTAAAATTTGCTATTCTGAATTTAAGGGTATAATATCATTACTGCTTCATTCAACCAACTTCACGTAGAAACAAAGACGCCGCAAGCGATTTATTGCCTCTTAAGAGGCTAATTAAAACACTGGATTCACGTATATATGTGAATTACACAAGTGCACCTTAAGTAAAACACATACAACTATGTAATTGCTTTTACTAATCACTCAACGCTCAGTGATAAATTGAAGAAAAACAAATTAACTACATGTTTTCATACCTATGTTGTTAAAACCTTCCTGAAATCAGAGAAAAAGTTTCTAACGAATTTTAATGGGGGTTATTTTCATCATTATCCGTAGTTTCATTATACACTATCTACCAACAAGTAATTGGACACCCCTGCAATCAACGATATCTGCGGTCCTGATACACGTCACGGCCGCCGCCGTTAAATATCATGTACGAAACAACACCGCAACCAGTCGCATGCAAGATGCCATGCAGTTCGGAGCTCTCTGATTTCGAGAAAGGTGCAATCGTCGGGTATCACAGAAATGGCCGATCTATACGTGACATATCCAGCTAATTTAAGTACCCAAAATCGACAGTGGCCTACGTGATTGGCAAGTAGAAGATTAGAGGTGACTGTCGGAATATTCCCCAACCCGGCAGACAAAAAAAACTTGGAGTTAGAGACCGACGTGTGCTGTCCAGAGAAATTTGGAAGAACCTCACCAAATCGATGAGACACATCAGCGATTAGTTTCAACAGGCATCCGGGAGTGTTCTTTTGATAAATACCATCTGTAAGGAAGCCCATCAGATCGGTTATCATGGACGTGCTGCCGCCCACAAGTCTTTGATCACCAAGTCCAATAGCGCTGCTCGGCTAACGTAGTTCAAAGAACGTTGACAGTGGACCGTTGAACAGTGGAAACAGTTTCTCTGGAGCGACGAATCAAGGTTCACCCTCTACCGTTCGGATGTAAGGGTCTGAGTTTGGCGTCTGCCTGGAGAACACCTCCTGCCGGAATGTATTGTGCCAACTGTGAAGTTCGGCGGCGGTGGAATTATTGTATGAGGGTGTTTCTCCTGGTATGGCACGGGGCATTTGGTCGCAATTCCTAGTAGACTCAACACCGAGACCTACTGCAGCATTTTGGATGACCATGCGCTTCCTACGTTGTGGCAGTTTTATGTGGTGGACCCATGTTACTTTCAGGATGACAATGCCACTTGTCATGTTGGGAGGTCCACCATGGCTTGGTATGGTAACAATGGGGTTAATCGAATGGACTGGCCTGCGTAGAGCACGGGCCTTAACCCTATCGAGCACCTCTGGGAAGAGTTGGAGCGTCGACTTAAGTGGTGCCCCCACACTTCGAAATCGGTGAAGGAACTGACCTATCTTCTCCAAGCCGAGTGGAAGAAAATACCGCTAGCCGTCGTACAACGCCTGGTTGAGAGTATGCCCCGGAGAGTCGTAACTGTAATCTCCGCTAGTGGAGGCTCCACCAACTATTGAAGGTGAATAAACTTTGTCTTCCTTTGCTATCACAGATGTCCAATTACTTGTTGGTAGATAGTGTAGCTTAAGACACCACGCTGTAAAAATTTTTTAAGGAAACACTTTTGTAGTACATCTAGAATTGAGTAGCTTTAAATACTTTGAAGTTTCGATAATCCAAGGTAATGGGATTGGGAACCATCTCCTATTAAGAGAAATTTCAAAACACGAGAACGATTCTGAAAGAAGGTAGCTAAATGTGAGCCTGAACTGGTAGAAACGATTTTGAATGATCAATGAAAATGTGAGCAAAAATGAATTAAAAATGGAATACTTACATCACGTTAACAACGAAAAAAATCTAATGTTTTCTGCTTCTTCGCGGAGTAAAATGTTTTTCTGCAGCGTCTCTAGCGCCTCCGTGTCTTTCTCATGGGAATTTCATTTTGTTGTACACTGTCAGTTCTTGCTTTTTCCGATTCCGAATCCTTTTTCATTAGTAACTACGTAAATAATTGATTCATTTGCTATTTCTTCCTGGTCATCACAAGAATACCAATCGGTCACGCAGTTTGCTGGTGCAATCTTGAATATGGGTATCTGTGAAACTAGATCTGTGAAATTGTCTTTCCCAGAGTTTTCTTCATCATCGTAGTCATCATTTTCTACTTCACTTTTAGGCACATTACGCCAACATTTTGCGTGCGTCACGGATCTGCATTGCTCCCATGATTCCGCAAGCCAGTAAACCACGTCCTTGATTAAAACATTTTTAAACACACTGTCAAGGATTATTCTCCATCAGTTTCCTCCAATATATGTGCTAGAAATTGCTTGCTCTACTCCTATTTTACGTTATTAATCAGCCTTTGTCCATTCGCTAGATGAGGCTGGTGACGTTGGGATGACGAAGTATTGCTTTTCGAGTTATGGTTTTCCTTCAAATATTTTTCAGTTACGGGTAAAATTCCTTCAAGAAACCAAGGTTTTATTACCTACTTGCTCATCCACGCTGTGCTCTGGTTTTTGTAGGATACTGGCAACAGTTACTCGCTCCTTGCTTCGCTTGAAGTTACTCGCTCCTTGCTTCGCTTGAAGTTACTCGCTCCTTGCTTCGCTTGAAGTTACTCGCTCCTTGCTTCGCTTGAAGTTACTCGCTCCTTGCTTCGCTTGAAGCCGGCAGCTGATCGTTCAGATTGCGGCACTAAAGATCTGCTAAGGAGAATTTTAAAAATATGTCACGTTTCGTCACAATTGTGCAACTGTTCACTGGTAAAATTTCCAATTAGTACCAAATATTTAAGTTTCCTATGAAAGCATTCTGCTGCTTCAAAATCAGCACAAAGGTCTTCGCCACAGATGGTTAGCTGACGGACTCTGAACATTTATCCATCGGTCTGACCACACGACACTAGCAAAGAAATTGTCAGCTTTTAGTCCTTTGAAAAATGCAATGCCTTTTCTTGCAGCATCGGACAGGATCTCGGATTACTTTGGAGTTGTAGCTAGGAAAACCACAGAAACAGTACCTCACTGATATTTTCGTATTCAATTTTTTGCAATGGTTTCCTCAATTGCCCGAACACTTCGGCAGAAAAGTTATCGATGCCCCACTTCTCAGTGCTTGATCGGTTCCTCTTTTAATCATCCACTGTCACTTCGCGGACGCCTAATTCATTCGTCACATGTTCTCTATTCTTTCCGGCATCTATACTTTTCAAGGCATCGATATGCACATTCAGAGAAACAGCAACGTGTTAACTTTTTCCACTTATTTTAGTTTTAGATTTTGTTGTCTCCTTGCATCAAGTTCTCAGAACACATTGACGCATGAATCACGCGTTCAGTAGGCCACACAACGCGCCAGCCCGCCAAGACGTTAAAACAACACCGGCTTTGTTCTACTTTTAGATTCTTTTTAGGGGTTGTTCCTTCGCTGTCGACTTCCCAGTTGGTATCAAACTTTATTTTATTTTTCTTATTTGGAACGGTCTTACTTTTCAGCGGTTTCCTAGGGTTTCAAAACGACACTTTTGAACGTTTCGTTCCTTGTCTATCTTTCAACAGTCCCTGGCAATAGCTTCTAAATTTCATGAAAAGGGCGTTTTTCGACTCTTGTTTCAAAAATGTTCAGGCACGAATGGCCGGATTTGTCTTTTAGATATTTTTTTATGATTAATACTTTTTTTGTGTTTCTTGACGAATGTCATCGCACTAAGCTGAACTCAGATTATCGAGACTTTACTGTACTTCTTCTGTCTACTCAGATCGTAGAACATAATTTTATACGTTCCTCAAATATTTTATTGTGTTACTTCACAAGGAGCTGAACCTCTTACAACGATCAATCTCAAAGAAAGGGAAAATTTATTAATCGTAGTATATAAGTAATTACTCTTTCAGACTAAATACCGCAAGCAAAATTGGTACTATTGCTTATATACTCTTTCTTTTTTCAAAATAGGCAGCATACGATAATGAAATGACTGCAACATGTTTGAAAGTAAAAGCTAACTTAACTGCTCTTATTCAGTTTACTTCTAGACTAGATACAAATGTTTTTCGCAATCGTTTCGTAGAATCAAATTGCACTGCGAAACTTTATGCGAAAGTTTCATCGCTAAAATTTGCTGCTTCCTTCTCCCAGTCCTGGTAATGGATCCTTTATGTTCTACGATAAGGCACACCCAAATGAATGGCAAAGTAGGACCTAAAAGAAGTGTGAAGACCCAATGACCCCCTCTCTCTTCGGAATGAAAGCGAGAGTGAGAGATGTATTCATTTTGAGTGATTCAGTAAAACGGGAATTTCTACTGTACTTGTATTAATTTTGTGAGTTTTGCTGTATTCCAAACATTAATATTAAAAGTTGACTACACACCAGAAAAAATGTAAATATATATGTTTACTTGTTCTTTTGTTAAGCAATATTTTATCATGTTTTTTCCACCCCTCATTTTACACTTGATGTTAAATTATAAAACTGGGTTTTGAAAGTATTTCCCGCGAATGGGTATCTTATGTTCCATTCACAGAACTTTATATTCCCATAGCTCTATGAAAAAAGCTATGATTGTACGGATCTCACAACAGAAAGCAATGAATGCTTTGTCTCCAAAGATCAACGTACCCCATGGAACACACTATAAGAATGTGCCTCAGTTGGGCTCTCTGAAATCCCAGAATCACTGGCCTTTAAGAGATGTAGCGGGGCACGTAGGGTAATACACAGGAAACTACGGTAAAACTATTAGCCATTTAACAGTTCCATCAGTCTTGAGAGTCAAACTCTGAAAAACACACACATTCTCTTCCACACTATCACTTACACTCAGATACATTTCAAATACAAGACTGAAACACACCACAGGCATGCAGCCACAGCTTTCAACGGCCGGCAAGCACCGATGCCTTTGATACCTGCAAAAACACACAGCTCGAAAGTGTGTTAAAAAAACTATGAAAGGTGGAAGAAGGAAATAGCCCTTCCTCACACAAGGGGGAAAACTAACTTGATACCATAAGCAAACGACTGCACAATATCTTTAATCAAATTTAAACTCTGTATTTAGAAAATTAAAAAGAAGCTAAGTTGTTTAATTTTGAAAAGCACCGTGCTAAACATTAATAACATTACAGCATTATCATCATTACACCAAATATAACATCGTTATTATAGTAAGTGCGATTTTGTTAAAGCTAATTTTAACGCCACGAGCTTTCCCCACCTAAAAATCTTAAAAACATTACATTTGCCAAAAAATTATAAACTGAAATATTCTTAAAATAAATCTAATTGAAAACTTAGAAGTTGCGTCCAAAGACCATCCTTACAACTGTCATCGGAAAAACATTAAACCATACCCGACATTAATACGAAGATCATTACAGCATTATCAGTATTACACCAAACATAACATCATTACCATACTCAGAGCAAAATATTAAAGCTTACTCTAATGCAACGAGCTTCTCGCTCCCAGAAAGTTTCCAATCGTTACATTTCCATTAACAATTATGAACAGAAACATTATTAAGATAAAGGTATGTCACAATTTGCGTCCTGTGGAAATACTTTGACTGTAAATAAATAAATACATCGCTCTTTCCACGTTTCAGAAACACATAGCAACCAAAAAATTGTTTTCAGCAGCCGCCGTGGAAATGAACCACGGAAATCTCGATATCTAGCCGAGAGCGTTAACTTTACAGCACAGTGGCCAACAATTCACAGTGCTTTGTGTATTTTCTTTTAGTGAACTTCAGACATCATAAATCCGTAAGTTCGGTTCAGCTACTGAGACGTCTTCATCTGGTGGGCATAAACGGCACTGGCTATATATATTATAGCAGCTAAATCCAAAGGGTGAGATCCAAGGGGAAATCCTCGAAACACGTGGCGTCAGTAAATAAATAAATACATCGCTCTTTCCATGTTCCAGAAAAACATAGCAACCGAAAAATTGTTTTCAGCCGCCGCCGTGGAAATGAATTACGGAACTCTCGATATTTGGTTAATTCCACGGCAGCGGCTGAAAAAACATTTCGGTTGCTATGTGTTTCTGGAACGTGGAAAGAGCGATGTATTTATTTATTTACTGACGCCACGTGTTTGGAGGATTTTTACTTGTGACCGTCATGAAGACAAACATCATATCAAAAAAAATTAAACCTTTACAAATTTAGCTATAACGGTTGAGCATTGACGAACTTCTTTTTATAGATTTCAACGTTCAAAAAATGTTTTGAAAAATAGGAAATTTAATGAAAAACTACAGAACAAATGTAAATGTATTACATTTTTCAAAGAGATTACTGAAATTATATTTCATTTCTAAATCATGGATATAAGTAGCCTTACTTTAGATAAACATTTCACTAATATTTTTATTGCATGATTCCGATTATGTGTTCGATCTAACGAGTTATACAACTCGTGAACGTAATTCGTTTTGGTAAAGTTATGTAAAGTAAAGAACATACAAGGGTTGTACCAAAAATAAAGCAAATCTGGGGATAACGTTTCTAATAACTATCAGAGGTCGCTCAAATTGCTTATGTTGGTACAGTAAAGCTTTGTGTATACAAAAGTAGCACTTTACATAATTCCCAACCCAAGTGATACATTTACGCCATCATTGAACCAAACACTTCAATCATTTTTGATAGAATTAAGGTGTGGACTGTTGCACCTACTTCTTCGCAGCCACATTCACCTCACCTGTATCATCAAATCATTATCCCTCGAGAACGTCGTTCATTGGACCGATCAGGTGAAAGGCGGAAGGCGCCAAATCTGTTCGGAAGGCGCCAGATAACAATTTGAAAGCGGGAACTTGACAATAAATAAATGCGAAGTTATAATCATATAAAGATACGAGGCATCACGGTGGTTGCAGCTGGTCTACGTCATCAGCAAAATGAAAGTGAGTAAAATAATATTCATTAATCTTTATAGCTTTTTATCCCTAGTTCAACTGCTGGACGACGGTCCTCCTTTGGCCATCTGTTCACCATATTTGATAGGTACTTCCTACACCGGCACGTGGACAACCCCCACGCGGTGCCGTTTCCGAGATCGTAGTCCCCAAGCGCCGTGCAATCACATTTTGTCATTTATCATACTGCGATTGATCGGCTGGTTTTCACATTCTGACTCAGAACACTCTACTGACTGAAATCCGTCCTCGGGTTCTATATATACTGCTCTGTAAACTTCATCTGTAACACCTTTAGGTCTCCTGGCGCGGTTATTTCTCTAGGCTGGGGATGGTCATAATGTAATTGCTCATCGGGGTGTATAAAAAAAAATGCGCATTATGTAATGCAGAAGAAAACAAACATTCCAAATCACATGGAATATTATCTTAGCCTAATATTATTTCCCGCTTATTTTAAATTCCGCTTAATTTAGTTTTAAGTTATGGTTAATTTATTTTTTGTAGAGAAACAACTTGATTAATCACACTCGTTCACGTACGAGAATGATAAACAAATGCAATGCTATTGTATTTAATGTAGAATTTGAAAGTTTATATTTAAGTTTTGAATTTTCCTTGAGTTTAGTAGTTAACTTTGAATGTTGGAAAAGTTGATTTACGGTGAGTGTTAATTCACTTCCTTGGAAAAAGTCACTTGGTATTTGTACTACAAATATTTATTCCCTTATTGTTTATCTTTTTGTTTCAATTTGCAGAATGTGTAGGAAAAATATTATAAAAACACAATTTTTCTTCAAATGCTTAATTAGTTTAATATTGTTTGAATAATGTCTTATTATAATTCGACGAAATATTTAGCAATTTTCTCATTCTATTTCTTTAAAATGATTGTTTAATAACTGTAGTGTCAGAGGAAAATTGTAGGGCCGTAGATATTTCATGCATGTGCGAATGCTTTGAATCTGGTATCCATTCTGTTAATGAAACATAGCAGAAACATTTGTTTAAAATGTTGTCCACTCTGCTCTTGGATTATTGTTTTTGAAGAACGTCTGTCAGCATAATCAGCAAATGTATTGATATCGGCTAGGCTTGCGTCGCCTTGTGGCGGTAAGAAATAGAGACTAACCTTATCACTAACTCTTTTTATTAAGTATTCTGAAGTTGCTGCTAGTTTCTCTTGGCTGCAGAACATCCGATCTTGTGTATCTGGATGTGTGCGCCAGTATGCTGATGAGTCTCTGGAAAGTGACTGTGTTTTCTTCTTTGCCTGGAGAGCTAAGATTTTTTTCTTCTTCTACTGATATAGAATACTTTCGTGATTATTCCTCTGATTATATTACCACCTACAGTTTTTATTGCACAGATTTATAAATGACTGCATATCAAAAAGTGCATGATTTGTTTTTTGCAGATCCTACATATTTTTCGTACAATTAAATGAAAAATCTGTTTTACTTTAACGCTATCAGGAATAATCTTTTTCCTAAAAATGATGTAGTATTATTGCCAGCATTTGCGTACAATATGTTATGAAGTGAAAATTGTGGAAGAAAATCCAATTTTTCAAGGTATGCACTTTACCGTGTAAAACATTCTCAATTATCTATTGTTCATGTATCTGACGAAATTAAAACTCGTTCCTGCAAAATTGCTCTTCTCAAACACAAATTCATCTTGGTTAAGGTGACGATGTTTTGAGCAATACGCATGCAGAGAAAAAGTTCGCATGATTCTGCTTTCATCGCATCATTGGTGAGCTAGCCGTTCGGTTCTCGATAAAGAACATAAGAAGAAAATATGTAGAACTAGAAATATCTCTCCTAAAACTGCGAAATATTTCGTGCCGAATTGCGCAATACTGGAATAATCTCTAAGTAACCAAACGCGTTTTTCACTTATTTAGGTAAATCCGCCTTTATGATCATATGAATGAAGCTTTAGATTGTCTGCTATTGAGGTAAATCCGCCTTTATGATCATATGAATGAAGCTTTAGATTGTCTGCTATTGAAGTGCTATCACCTATCGGTATCTGGTGTCTTACAAAAGTTCACGGAGTCTGCTTCTTCATACATATTACATCAAAACGATACTAGACGTTTAACCCAATTTCGCCGCTGCGTTAAATAGAAGACATCATAATCTGAGTTTTATCCGCATTTTTTAATCATTTGGCTTTGTTTTTCTACCTCACTGAATGGAAAACAGCATATTTATTCAAATTAATCTAAATATGGTATCTAAGATATTAAATGAATTTTGATACAAATGATCTCTATGCTGTGTTTCACTCATTCTTCATCATTGTAACATAAATGTTATTCAACTTGCCTTAAACAAAGACCACGTAAAACACGGGCTTATCAAGTTTCCACCATGATTTCAACATAGGTATGAAGAAAAATCTCACAGATCAACAACGACATTCTGTTTGAAGTTCAGGAAATGAGTTTTGACCAGCAAGAAAAGAAATTATAGATTTCCCTTAAAATAATAAGTTTCTAAGCTTCCGAAAAACAATCGGATGCTATTCATTTATAGCAGAAAGCAAACTTCGATTTGGATAATAGAACAAATCAACATTTTGTCTGCGGTAAACAGACCAGATGATAAAAGAAAAAGATGCATATGCAATTTTCAGTTAAATATAATATAAGCCATATTGGCTGAATAAGCGGAACCTTGGAAAGACAAAGGCTTCATGTGGAAAAAATGTTTAAATTCGTGCAACGGTAGAGGGGCTCTGCCATCCCAGTCCCCACTGTTGGTAGCGATCTCCAAGTTTTCTTGAATTGCTGAAGATTTAGGTGTCGAGTAAAAAGATAATTTCCTCATATTATCCTACATAGTAGCGGGAGATTTGAACTTAACTTCCCTGGACTGCTTGCAGATTACTTTACTGTCCTTTCTGCCCTATTTCGTTTCGTCCTTTCTGCCCTATTTTGTTTTGTCCTTTCTGCCCTATTTCATTTCGTCCTTTCTGCACTATTTCGTTTCGTCCTTTCTGACCTATTTCGTTTTTGTCCTTTCTGCCCATTCCGGTTTAGCCCATATATTTACTTAGGCGTCCATATACGTATTTTAGAGATGTGGCATAAACACCTGCATCGTTGGAAAATTTCTACTCATGATGGCAAATAAAGAGACAGAACATTTTTTGCTGGCACCTTAAGTTTATTTTCTGGCGAGCGTTCTTGAGTTGGTAGGAGGCATTTGGTATGTAGGTAATCGAGTCCAGTTAGATTAGCAGCATCATAAGACGGTTAGGTCTTGTTCTGTTTTCTTCCCCTTAAAGTTATGCATCTGGTACGAGTAGTTACACTTCCCTTTGGACTTCCTCAACAGAACGTGTGTTGTTACCAAACAGAAAAATATTACCCTCAGAAAATACATATAAAACGTTTTCCGTTTTACATCATAAATAGCTTCATTTAAGGTACCGCAACCTTTAATCACAAAGAATAAGGTTACATCTGATAGAAAACTTTAGAACAGACCACATTGAAAAACATCAGTGAGATTCCTTTTCTTTTATTTATTTTTTGCGACAAACTAATGCAATTCGTTTCAATGTAAAAATAATAGCAAAATCTTAGTTTATGAAAGTAAACGTTAAATATTAATTATACATATATCGGTTGCAAACGTTATACATATACATATCGTTTTCAAAATATTTGAATAATAGCTTTAAATATATATCATCATCATTGTCAGCCATTATCAATCCACGGCTGGACGAAAGTCTACCAAAGTTTTCTCCACAACGGTCTGTCTCCTGCCAGTCTCCTCCATGTCACTCATGCATACATTCGAATTTCATCCACTCATCTCTCATGTGGTATTCTTCTGGGTCGTTTCCTGTCCCTTGGAATCCAATGTAAAATTTCGGCTGTCCATCGATGTTATGTCCTTCCGGCAGTATGTAAAGCCCATAGTCATTTTAGGGATTTAACTCTGATAATGATGTCTTCCAGTCTTGTCATTTTTCGGATCCATGAGTTCCCCTTCTTATCTCTCCTGGTTACACTAAGCATGCACCTCCATGCTTTTTTGAGTTGTCTGCAGCCTTTGTATGTCTCTTTTAGTTAAGGTCCACGTCTCTGCACCATACATAACCACCGGAAGGATGCATTGATCAAACACCTTTCTTTTTCAAGAGCATATTGCTCTTGAAAATTATGCTGTTTCTTCCAAAAGCTCTCCAGGCAATTTTTGTACGCCGATTAGTTTCTTCATCAATGTGAATCTCACTTGATATCTGCTGTCCAAGATAAACGTAGGTGTCTGTTATCTCCAGCTTTTCTCCATCAATCGATAAATCGTCATTTCTTGTAAAAGCATTGAACATCACTTTTGTCTTCTGAAAGTTCAATTTTAACCCCACTTCTTTACTCTTGTCAGCAAGTTCCCGGATCATACTCTGCAACTCTGATAGGGTAGTTGCAAAAATGACTACGTCATCAGCAAAACGAAGGTGGGTTAGATAATATCCATTAATCTTTATCCCTTTGATTTCCCAGTTTAGTGCTTGAAAGATAATTTTTATTGTGGCATTAAAGAGCTTCGGAGATATGGTGTCACCTTGTCTCACTCCCATTCCAATTCTTACGTGTGTTGTATTTTCAAACAGCCGAATCTTTGCACTTGCATTTTCATAGATTTTATTAATAATATTAATGTATTTCAGAGCCATTGTAACTGCTGATGGTTTCACCGAATCAAAGGCTTTTTTTATAATTGATAAAAGCCATGCACAATGGAAGTTCATATTCCCTCGCTCTTTCAATTAGTTCTCTCAGTACGTGGATATGATCTATTGTGCTGTAGCCACTACAGAATGCAGCTTGTTCTCTCGGCTGAGCCATGTCCAGTGTTACTTTCAAGCGGTGTAAAAGCACTTTCGTTAAGATTTTATAAACCACTGATAGGAGGCTGATAGGTCTGTATTTCCTGAGATCCTCAATGTCACATTTTTTATGTAGCAGAATCATTTTACCGTTGCTTCAATCCTCAGGAATCTTCCTTTCATTAAGGCATCGAGTGAAAATTTGGGCGAGTACTGTTTCGATTTTTCCACTTGCTTCTTGTATGATGTCTACAGTAATTCCATCTTCTCCTGGAGCTTTTCCCCGCTTCGTGTTCTTGATTGCATGGGTATCCTCTGCTGGGAGGACTGGAAGAACTCTGGTACTGGTACCTTTCACGATGTCTGGAGTACGTGTATCATCCGTTTCATATAATATAGAGTAGAAATCTTTCACTCTTGTCAAAATGACGCCTCTATTTCTTGTTACAGGACCATCTTCTTTTCTCAGTGACATAATCTGTTTTCTTCCCTTACTGAGATCACATTTGCTATCGTTAGGCTTTGGTTGTTTTCAATTGCTTGCCTCACCAGTTCACAGTTGAATTTCCTTACGTCTTCAGTGATACCTTTTCGTACTGTCTTGCATAGCTCTATATATTCCACTTTGGAAGTAGAATATATAGAGCTATGCAAGACAGTATATATATATATATATACACTGACGGAAAAAAACCCCAACAACTCGAAAAAATAGTTGTAGAGGAATAAAATGGCGGCAATACATTTGTATAGGTAACATATTCTTTCGATTAAAGTTTCATGATCACAGCTTATTGTAAGCGCGAGAAGAGCCATTTTAAATGTGAAATGCTGGTACATTAATAACCGGTGTAACCGCCAGAATGTTGAATGCAAGCACGCAAACGTTTATGCATTGTGTCGTACAGGTGCTGGATGTCAGTTTGTGGGATGAAGTTCCATGCCTGTTGCACTTGGTTCGTCAATACAGGGACGGTTAATGCTGGTTGGGGGTGACGCTGGAGTTGTCGTCCAATGATGTCCCATACGTGCTAGATGGGTGAAACGTCTGGCGATCTAGCAGGCCACGGCAACATGTCGACACTCTGTAGAGCATGTTGGGTTACAACAGCGGTATGTGGGCGAGCGTTATCCTGTTGGAAAACACCCATTGAAATGGTGTTTTGGAATGGCAGCACTACAGGTTGAATCACCAGACCGACGTACAACTGTGCCGTCAGGGTACGTGGAATAACCACGAGAGTGCTCGTGTTGTCATAAGAAATTGCTCCCTAGACCATAACTCCAGGTGTAGGTCCAGTGTGTCTCGGCCGCAGAAAGGTTGGTTGCAGGTGCTCATCTGGCCTCCTTCTAACCAACGCACGGTTATCACTGGCACCCAGGCAGAACCGGCTTTCATCAGAAAACACAACAGATCTCCATTCCGGTCCTCCAATGAGCTCTAGCTCGATACCACTGACGTCGCAAACGGCAGTGGTTTGGAGTAAGTGGAATGCACGCTACAGGGCGTCTGGTTCGGAGCTGTACTTCAAGTAACTGATTTGTAACAGTTCGTTGTGAGACTGTGGTGGCAACTGCAGCTCGAATTGCTGCCGCAGACGCAGTACGATGCGCCACGGCCATACGCCCAACACGGCGATCTTCCCTTCCAGTAGTGCCACGTAGCAGGCCGGAACCCGGTCTTCTTGTAGCAGTACCTCCCTTTGAACACCGCTGCGAACAATCATGCACCATGGCTACATTCCTGCCACGTCGTTCTGCAATATTGCGGAAAGAAAATCCACATTCTCGTAGCCCTATTACACGACCTCGTTCAAACTCCGTGAGCTATTGATAATGGCTTCTTCGGCTTCTTAAAGGCATTCTTGACTAACATCAACACACTACGTCGAATCTCAAAGATAACAAACGCTCACGAACGTTACAGCGCGTATTTACAGCAAACCTGCTTTGCATGTTCCGAGGCGCTACTAGCGCCACACGTATGCGCCGAGCGCGAAATTTTCATAAACGTTATCTTACAGATGTACTCTCACCACCTACCAACTGTTGTTTATCTAACACAACCACTCTTTGGTGTTAGGATTTTTTTCCGTCAGTGTATATATATCAACATCATCATCATTGTCAATCATTATCAATCCACTGCTGTACGAAAGTCTCCCCAAGTTTTCTCCACAACGGTCTGTCTTGTGCAAGACTCCTCAATGTCACTCCTGCATACTTTCGAATTTCATATACCCATCTACCATGTGATCTTCTCCTGGGTCTTTTCCTGTCCCTTGGAATCCAATCTAAAATTTCAGTTGTTCATTGATGGTCTGTTCTTCTGGCAGTATGTCCAGCCCATTGCCATTTTAGGGATTTAACTCTGATCATGATGTCTTCCACTCTTGTCATTTTTCTGATCCACGAGTTCCTCTTCTCATCTCTCGTGGTCACACAAAGTATGTAACTCTCCATGCCTCTTTGAGTTGTCTGCAGCCTTTGCATGTTTCTTTTAGTTAACGTCCACGTCTATGCACCATACGTAAGCACTTTAAGAATTCATTGATCAAACACTTTTCTTTTAAGACATAATGGCATATTGCTCTTGAAAATTATGCTGTTTCTTCCAAAAGCTCCCCAGGCCAGTTTTGTACGCTGATTAATTTCTTCATCAATGTGACCCTCACTTGATAACTGCTGTCCAAAATAAACGTACGTGTCTATTATCTCCAGCTTTTCTTCATCAAGCGATAAATTTTCATTTCTTGAAAAAGCATTGAACATCACTTTTGTCTTCTGAAAGTTCATTTTTAATCCCACTTCTTTACTCTTGTCAGCAAGTTCCTTGGATCATACTCTGCAGCTCTGATGGGGTAGTTGCAAAAATGACTACGTCATCAGCAAAACGAAGGTGGGTTAGATAATATCCATTAATCTTTATCCCTTTGATTTCGCAGTTTAGTGCTTGAAAGATAATTTTTATTGTGGCATTAAAGAGCTTCGGAGATATGGTGTCACCTTGTCTAACTCCCTTTCCTACTTTTATGTGTGATGTATTTTCAAACAGCTGAATCTTTGCACTTGCACTTTTATAGATGTTATTAATAATATTAATGTGTACATCTTCAATACCGCAGGATTTCAGAGCCATTGTAACTGCTGATGGTTTCACCGAAACAAAGGGTTTTTCAAAATCGATAAAAGCCATGCACAATGGAAGTTCATATTCCCTCGCTCTTTCATTTAGTTCTCTCAGTACATGGATATGATCTATTGTGCTATGGCGACACCAGAATCCAACTTTTTCTCTCGGTTGAGCCATGTCCAGTGTTACCTTCCAGCGGTGTGAAAGAACTTTAGTGAAGATTTTATAAACCACTGATAAGAGGCTGATAGGTCTGTAGTTCCTGAGATCCCCAAGGTCACCTTTTTCATGTAGCAGGATCGTTGTAGCTTTATTCCAATCCTCAGGAATCTCACCTTCATTAAGGCATCGAGTGAAAATTTAGGCGAGTACTGTTTCGATTTCTCCACTTGCCTCTTGTATGATGTCTACAGTAATTCCATCTTCTCCTGGAGCTTTTCCCCGCTTCATGTTCTTTATTGCATGAGCAACTTCTGCTGGGAGGACTGGAATAACTCTGGTACCTTTCATGATGTCTGGAGTACGTGTATCATCCGTTTCACATAATTTGCAGTAGAAATCTTTCACTCTTGTCAAAATTTCACCTCTATTTCTTGTTATAGAACCATCTTCTTTTTTCAGTGTCATAATCTGTTTTCTTCTTTTATGGAGATGCCCCTTTGCTATCTTTAGGCTTCGGTTGTTTCAATTGCTTGCCTCACTAGTTCACAGTAGAATTTCCTTACGTCTTCAGTGATACTTTTTCGTACTGTCTTGCATAGCTGTATATATTCCACTTTGGAAGTTACATCTTCTTTAGTTGTCCTCATCTCTCTTCTTTTTTGCATCAACATTTTGGTTTTTCCTGATAATTTGTTCACATGGAACATGTTCTTAGACCCGGGTAATTTTTTTGCTCTTTCCATATTTATTGGTGAGTTTTTAATATCATCATCATCATCATTGTCAACCATTATCAATCCACTGCTGGACGAAGGTCTCCCCAAGTTTCCTCCACAACGGTCTGTCTTGTGCCAGTCTCCTCCATGTCACTCCCGCATATTTACGAATTTCATCCACCCATCTCCCATGTGGTCTTTTTCTGGGTCTTTTCCTGTCCCTTGGAATCTAATCTAAAATTTCGGCTGTCCATCTATGGTCTGTCCTTCTGGCAGTATGTCCAGCCCATTGCCATTTCAGGGATTTAACCCTGATCATGATGTCTTCCACTCTCGTCATTTTTCGGATCCACGAGTTTCTCTTCTTATCTCTCCTGGTTATACCAAGCATGCACCTCTCCATGCTTCTTTGAGTTGTCTGCAGCCTTTGTATGTCTCTTTTAGTTAAGGTCCACGTCTCTGCACCATACGTAAGCACTGGAAGGATGCATTGATCAAACACTTTTCTTTTAAGACATAATGGCATATTGCTCTTGAAAATTATGCTGTTTCTTCCAAAAGCTCTCCAGGCAAGTTTTGTACGCCGATTAATTTCTTCATCAATGTGACCCTCACTTGATATCTGCTGTCCAAGATAAACATACGTATCTGTTATCTCCAGTCTTTCTCCATCAATCGATAAATCTTCATTTCTTGTAAAAGCAATGAACATCACTTTTGTCTTCTGAAAGTTCATTTTTAATCCCACTTCTTTACTCTTGTCAGCAAGTTCCTGGATCATACTCTGCAGCTCTGATGGGGTAGTTGCAAAAATGACTATGTCATCAGCAAAACGAAGGTGGGTTAGATAATCTCCATTAATCTTTATCCCTTTGTTTTCCCAGTTCAGTGATTGAAAGACATTTTCCAATGCGGCATTAAAGAGCTTCGGAGATATGGTGTCACCTTGTCTCACTCCCTTTCCAATTTTTATGTGTGTTGTATTTTCAAACAGCCGAATCTTTGCACTTGCATTTTCATAGATGTTATTAATAATATTAATGTATGCATCTTCAATACCGCAGGATTTCAGTGCCGTGGTAACTGCACATGGTTTCACCGAATCAAAGGCTTTTTCATAATCGATAAAAGCCATGCACAATGGAAGTTCATATTCCCTCGCTCTTTCAATTAGTTCTCTCAGTACGTGGATATGATCTATTGTGCTGTAGCCACTCCTGAATCCAGCTTGTTCTCTCGGTTGAGCCATGTCCAGTGTTACCTTCAAGCGGTGTGAAAGAACTTTAGTGAAGATTTTATAAACCACTGATAGGAGGCTGATAGGTCTGTAGTTCCTGAGATCCTCAATGTCACCTTTTTTATGTAGCAGGATCATTGTAGCATTGTTCCAATCCTCAGGAATCTTCCCTTCATTAAGGCATCGAGTGAAAATTTGGGCGAGTACTGTTTCGATTTCTCCACTTGCTTCTTGTATGATGTCTATAGTAATTCCATCTTCTCCTGGAGCTTTCCCCCGCTTCATGTTCTTGATTGCATGAGCAACTTCTGCTGGGAGGACTGGAAGAACTCTGGTACCTTTCATGATGTCTGCAGTACATGTATCATCCCTTTCATATAATTTGGAGTAGAAATCTTTCACTCTTGTCAAAATTTCGCTTCTATTTCTTGTTATAGAACCATCTTCTTTTCTCAGAGCCATAATCTGTTTTCTTCCCTTACTGAGATGTCCCTTTGCTATCTTAAGGCTTTGGTTGTTTTCAATTGCTTTCCTCACTAGCTCACAGTTGAATTTCCTTACGTCTTCAGTGATACTTTTTCGTGTTGTCTTGCATAGCTCTATATATTCCACTTTGGAAGTCACATCTTCTTTAGTTGTCCTCATCTCTCTTCTTTTTTGCATCAACATTTTGGTTTTTCCTGATAATTTGTTCACATGCAACTTGTTCTTAGACCCAGCTAATTTTGTTGCTGTTTCCATTAGAGCTTTGGTTACTTTTCTGTTAACTTCCGAAATATCCACTTCTTCCGATGTTAGGCCTTCTAAAGCAGAGAATCTGTTCTTCAGTTCTAACTTGAAAGTATTATGGTGTTTTTTAAGGTTGGTTATGTCAATACATTTTGTTTGTCTTATGAGCTTGCCACGTTCCAGTTTAGTGTTGAGGTGCATCTTACATCTCACCAATCTATGGTCACTACCTGTGTTGAACTTGTTCAGTACACTGCAGTCTTCGATGACGAATTTTTTGTTACACATAATAAAATCAATTTCACTTGTCGTTCCAATTGGATGTCTCCATGTCCATTTCCTGTGTGGCTTTTTCTTGAAAAAGGAGTTCAAGATGAAAAATCCTTCTGCCTCTGCAAACTCAACGAGAGTATTTCCACGCTGGTTTCTGTTGCCGTGACCGAATTTACCTACTGAAGTTTCATTCTGTTGCCGTTGCCCTATTTTTGCATTGAAATCTCCCATAATTATCTTCAAGTGCTGCTTACCTTTATTATTTAGATGACGAATTTCCTCATAAAATTCTTCAGTTTCTTCTTCAGGATGACTTGTGGTGGGTGCATAAGTTTGAATAATCTGAGCCTGGTATCTTCTCGATAGTTGGATAACGAGTCGTGCAGCTCTGTCAGAGGAACTTTCAACTTCTACAACTTTATCCTTCAGTTTCTTGTTTATTATAAATCCAACACCACTAGTTCTGCGAGTATCTGTCCCACGATAATAGAAGAGATGTCCACTTTTCAGTTCAATGAGATCTTCTCCTTTTCTCCTTACCTCACTTAGCCCGACGATGTCCCACTTGATCCTTTGCAGTTCCTCTTCCAATTCAAGAAGCCTTGAATCAGAAGATAGGGAGCGTCCGTTATAGGTAGCCAAGGTCAGCATCAAATGGCAGCCTAGTCCGGTCCTCCGGGGATTCTTAGCACCCTCTGCCTTCATGTCGCACTGGCCGCTGCCTTGGCCAGGTACATTCCAGCTGCCGGAGACTGAGGGCCAAGATTTAAGTTGTAGAGTCATTTTGAAGGTGTTTGGCCATAACTCACCACGCTGGCCAAGCGGGTTGGTGAGTGTGGGATAGCATTTCCTCTGATCCCGATGGTATAGTTATACCGCTATTGGCGGTCGTCAGAGCCCCTTTAGTGGGAACAGGATGCACCACGAGAAGGCGGGGTTGACATTTGTCAAGGAGAGGCTGTGATGTTACGCATCACCTGACCTTACATCCTAATATATATATATATATATATATATATATATATAGTTTTTAATATAGTTTTTATATATATATATATATATATATGCACTGCCTGACAATTGCTGAGGACGGATGACAATAGCAACGATAGCAACAAAAATGGAAGGCAGGAAAATGTGGAAATTAGCATAAGTTCGGGATACAGTGAGACGTGTTCTGCGTATAAAAATTTTGGATTGCCGAACTTGTTTGTGACGTCAGAGCGTTGATAAGAGATATAAAGGATTTGACGCGTATTGACCGTTGTTGTTCAAACGCAAAGTTGAAAGGGAAAGAATCAATTGACGAACTTGCAATTATAAGTATGTCTTCCCGACATCACCTACATGATTTTACGCGTGTCCGTATCATTGGCAAGATTGAAGAAGGGCTAAAAATAACAGATGTTGCCAGGGAGTTCGACGTCAGCCACAGTGTTGTTTCAAGGCTTTGGGTTCAAACAAATTGAGAGTGTAGCAAACGTCACGGGGGAGGTCGTGTTCGCAGTACGACACCTACAGAAAATCGGTACATAGTGCTATCAACAAAAAGACACCGGCGCAGCACAGCTAGTGAGGTAGCAAATTAGTTTATATCTGCCACTAGCAAGTGGATCTCCCGAAAAACTGTTGCAAAAAAGATAACGTCATTAATAAAGCGAAGCTGAATGAAATATATCCATTCCTTTGTTTTCCTTATTCAATTATTAAAAGACAGTGCAATATGGCATATGACATTAACGAGTTTGGGAAACATGGTGTCGACTTTTCTCACTGCTTTTCCACGTTTTTGGTGCTCCGACCTCAAACAGCCGAAACTTTGCTTTTGCATTTTCATACATGTTACTAACAATGCTAACATATGCATCTTCAATTCCGCAGGACATCAAAGTCATTGTAACTTTTGTGGATTTCACGAAATCAAAGACCTACTCGTCATCAATAAATGCCATACATAATGAGGGTTCATTTTCCCATGTTATATGAGAGTTCATATTCCGTTCATATTTCCATGATGGACTTTGAGCGAAGCAAATGTGTTCGACTATGTGGAGACGGACTTTCCTTCCGTGACATCGCCACTCGCATTGGACAAAACACAAGCGCAGTGATTGGATTATCGCTTAATTTGTAAAAGGAAGTTCTGCCTCACCGACATTAGGGGTTTTGAGCTCGTCCGCGGAAGAATAAAGAGAAAGTCCTTCATCTCCACCGTATGGCATTTAAGGACCGGACAGCCACATTGCGATGGTTACACAGCATGTGTGGTCTGTCTGAAACAGATCCGTGCATCCAGTTATCAGGAAAAATGAATCGTGCAGGCTCTGAGTTATCCCCGTAACATCAGGATTGAGAAAATAAATTTGAACTACTTCATTATTATGGAATGCAGCAGCTTAAATCGCGAAAGATAGGTCTGTCTTTACTGGAGTACGAATGACAAACTCGTTTACAATCGCCGTCCTACGTCTGTCAGCGTAATTGTGCGTTCCGAAAGGCGCGCATTATGATTGCACTGTCATGGACGTAATGAAAATATTGAGCACACGTCAAACATTTCACTTTATTTTCTTCTTAATGAAGTGAATATCAAGTTACTTCAACTGGTATGATTATGGAAAAACTATTGTGAAGTTAAAAATAATTTCTTACAATACTTCATACAAAACAAAATATCACCGTCTATGTACGATATTTAATAAATGATGAAAGAATTTTACAATTAAAATACCCGACTAACAATTTCGGAGTAACATTCACCCCATCATCAGGTAAAACAGAGATGTAATTCATTACCAGCACGGATTTATATAGAAGTGAAGCGAGGACCTATAGGTGAAGGTATCAAGCGTCACAAGTTGTGGTTGTTGCTATTGCAACTCTTTCAAATATTTTGTATATATATAGAGAGTAACGCTCACCACGAGTCCCAAGTTGATCTCTCTGATGTGCTTCTTCCATCACTTCATATCAAACTGGGGCTCATGAAAAACTTTCTAAAGCATGTGGACGAATCTGGCCTACATTTCGCGCTCTTAAAACAAACCAAACGTTTCCGAAGTTAAGGGATGCAAAACCTAGAGAAACATCTTTGTTGGTCCTCAGATACTGAAACTAACTAAGTCTGATTCTGTTTTTACCGAAAAGCTAAGCGGCACGGAGCTATTAGCAAGACAGTTTTTCACATCTGTGGTCAAGGGATTTCTGGGTAAATACAAAAAAGGACGATTACAAACAGGAATTTCTGGGTAACCACAAAAAAAGTCAATTACAAACAACTTTCTCAAGAGCTATAAAAACCTTTTGTGCTGGATGTCCTTAAAAATACATTTCATCCATTCGCATCTGGACTTCTTTCCTGAAAACCTAAGAACTTGAAGCGATGTGCAAAGAAAAAAGTTCTACCAAGTTATCCGAACGATTTGGGAGACGTATCACATTAGGTGGGATCCCTCAATGATGATTGATTACTGCTGGATTTTGCAGAAAGAGGACAACACGACACATAAAAAAAAGAACTACTTGTACGGGTATACGAGTATGTGTGTATACATTTACAATTGTGTTAATATTGTTTACTCTTACATGCTTAGAATTTCCTTCTCCTGGGTAGTGAAGTGACTATCATGCTCGACCGGAAATTTGTCGGTGAGGTTCAATTTCCGCTCCAGGACGACGAAAAGTTTCACGTTTTCTGAAGGAAATGTTTACATGGAATACAGTGAAAATATGCCAATAATATCATTACAATGCTATCCATGGATGTGAAAAAAGGTCGTACATGAAAAGTATGAAGAATTAATTTCTTCCTGGATTTTCTTTCCCAATAGTATATGATGTACTTTCATCACCAAAAGTACATCATATACTATTGGGAAAAAACAAAAACAAAAACTCCAAACACAAGTCACCTGAGAAAATGATAGTTGACAACGACTCCCCTTCGTCTTCTTAACCTACCAAGTCCCATAACCTTAAACGGTCTTTAGATCATGACCTGGACCAAGAACGTGGAACTTCTTCTTCAGCAGCTGTACCAGTCGCTCTGAAGCGTCGTCTCCCCTCGATTGCTAAGAATACGCATGCTACACACTTAATTGTATCCGAATGAGAGACTGTCCACCAGATCTCCCTTTTTCATTTCTAAAGCTTTAGAAGCTGCGGTTGGATCCTTGAAGTCTGTGAGGAAGCTTCGCTCTGGGGACCTGCTTGTCCAAACTTGCAGTGTTTCTCAGAGTAACACTCTTCTGCACCTCACTAATCTTCAAGGCATTCCTGTCAAAGTGACACCTCACCAGTTTCTTAACACCTCTCGGGGTGTTATTTCGGAGTTTGATCTCTTGGCATGCAGTGAGGACGAATTGGTGAGTGAACTAGCAGATCAGGGTGTTATTGTTGCACGTCGTATGATGTTCCGGCGCGATGGTTATTTGATTAAGTCTAAAAATGTAATCTTGACTTTTAACTCCCCGAAGGTTCCGACCAAAATCAAGGCTGGCTACTTGGTCTGTGGTGTTCGCCCATACATTCCCAGTCCTCTGCGGTGTTTCAGGTGTCAGTGGTACGGGCATTCACAACGTTCATGTAACAGTTCCGCCCTTTGCGCAAATTGTGGCTACAGTGAACATGACGGGGAAGGTTGCACTTCTGCGGCCTGCTGTGTTAACTGTGGTGAGGCTCATGCAGTTTACTCGCGCAACTGTATGAAATGGAAGGACAAGATGGCGATCCAGCGCCACAAGACCCTGGAAGGCCTCTCGTACCCTGCTGCCAAGGCCAAGTTGGGTATTCCCAACAACCGGCAGCGTACTTTTGCCGCAGTATTTCAGTCTCTTCCACAACCCGTGCAGCCCTTTGTGCCACGCCCTGTAGCTCTCGCCGGACTTGCCAAAAGATCTACAGCTGAACAAGCGACACAGGTGGAATTCTCCGAGCTCCAGCTTATTCGACCAGCTGACTCTTCGCCTTCTCTTATGCAAGTGGACATAATGTAATGGCTCATTTGTATGTTATGCATATTTACATGATATTCCATTCGTTTCTTCCTTTCTTCATCTCATTGAACCGGTGCGAGGGCCTGAGTAGTAACTTTTTTGAATTGTACGGTATAAAGGTTTGAGAAAAAGCCAAGCAAATTCTGCATGGCCAATATGTTATGTTCGGCTCTTTTCTGGACGAAAAGTGACTGTCTTCGATCTTTGACTAGAAACCCACTTCAGTACATCTAAATTAAGCATGCCAAAAAGAACAATTATTTAAATGTATATTACTTATTTACATAGAAGAATTTTTGATGACACGTTTATGGCGCATTGTTATTCTCAAAATGCACTTGGTGTTTTTCAGAAAAAAATTGCTGAATACTTGTTATAAAAGCCAGTTTTTAATAACAGAACAGTAATGTCGTTTAGCTTACAGTTTTACATCAAAATAAAATGAAATATTCATATATATTATTGAAATCAGGAGGTTCATAGTTCGAAAATACACTATCTACCAACAAGTAATTGGACACCTGTGATAGCAAAGGAAAACGAAGTTTATTCACCTTCAATAGTTGGTGGAGCCTCCGCGAGCGGCGATTACAGCTGCGACCCTACGGGGCATACTCTCAACCAAGGGTTGTACGACGGCTAGCGGTATTTTCTTTCATTCGGCTTGGAGAAGACAGGTCAGTTCCTTCACCGATTTCGGACGGTGGGGCCACCCCTTTAGTCGACGCTACAACTCGTCCCATAGGTTCTCGATAGGGTTAAGGTTCGGGCCTCCGTGCAGGCCAGTCCATTCGATTAATCCCATTTTCACCATAACAAGCCATGGTGGACCTCGCAACATGACAGATGGCATTTTCATCCTGAAAGTAACATGTGTCCACCCCGTAAAACTGCCACAACGTAGGAAGCGCATGGTCATCCAAAATGTTGCAGTAGGTCTCGGCGTTGAGTCTAGCAGGAATTGCGACCAAAGGTCCCGTGCCATACCAGCAGAAACACACCCATAGCATAAGTCCACCGCCGCCGAACTTCACAGATGGTACAATACATTCCGGCAGGAGGCGTTCTCCAGGCAGACGCCAAACCCAGAACCTGCCATCCGAACGGTAGAAGGTGAACGTTCATTCGTCGCTCAAGAGAACCTGTTTCAACTGTTCAACGGTCAACTGTCGACGTTCTGTGCACCACGTTAGCCGAGCAGCGCTATTGAACTTGGTGATCAAAGGCTTGTGGGCGGCATCACGTTCATGATAACCGGGCAGATGGACTTCCTTACGGATGGTATTCATCGAAAGAACACTCCAGGATGCCTGTTGAAATTCCTCGCGGGTGTGGCCCATCGATTTGGTGCGGTTCTTTCGAACTTCTCTGGCCAGCACCTGCCGGTCTCTAACTCCCAGTTTTGTGGGTCTGCCGGGTCGGGACACATTCCGACAGTCACCTCTCATCTTCCACTTGCCAATCCCGAAAGCCACTGGCGATTTGTGGTACCTCAACTTGCTGGATATGTTGCGTATGGATCGGCCATTTCTGTGATACCCGACGATTACACCTTTGTCGAAATCAGAGAGCTCCGAACTGCGTGGCATCTTGCATGCGACTGGTTGCGTTGTTGTTTTCTACACGATATCTAACGGCGGCGGCCATGACGTGCATTAGGACCGCAGATATCGTCGATTGCAGGGGTGTCCAATTACTTGTTGGTAGATAGTGTAGTAGGATATGTCTCCTTCCGTTAGGCATTGAAGTTAAAGAAAGGTAATTCATTGGCCCTGCTTGCAGAACCTCTTTTCTTTTCCACTCAGATTCATCCACCCGATCAACCATACTTTCTTTTCTCCATTTGGTTCCGCTGAGGAATTCTCACCGTCGAAGCTTTATTAACTTCTGATTTGACCTGGAAACCCCTCTCTTCTCTTTTCCCTGACCCTTCTTTCACCTTGGAAGAGGAGTATGACCTCCTTTGCTCCGCTCTCCGTACTCTCTTCCCACTTCTGGTTTCTAACACTGGCCTTGTTTCTGTCTCTGGACAGAGCCTCTCTCTTCCTTTCTTCCTTCCCTTTCGGAACTCTGTTGCTCCCAGTCCTTCTTTTTCCACTGCCTCTATCTATGTGCTCCTCCGTGTGCCGCTCACTTCTCCGCATGGTCTTCCTGATGCTTCTCCTTCTCTTCTGCTGCCTATCTGGTCTGCCTCTTTCTCTCCTCTTTCTACCCCGTTAGAACAAAACATCCAAGGGCGGTTTCTTCAAAGCCGCCTTCCTGTTCCTTCTTCTCTCTTTCACATGTCTATTTCTTCTACTTCTCTCTGCTGCTTTTGTGGTGTTGAAGGTGATGTTCCTCATGTCTATTGTCAATGTCCCGTTCTCCTTCCACTTCTCAATATTGCCTTTCGTCTTGTAGGAACCATTTGCTCCAGATACATCCCTTTTCAAGCGTACGAGTGGCTATTGCTTACCAAACATCTCCAGGCTATTTTGTCGGATGCCTGTGCCTAAATCTTCGTACTTGTCAAACATGTCATTTTTTCTTTATCATCAATCTCTCCGCTCTCCTGCTACCACACCTAGTATCCTCTCTGCTGGTGCGGCCTTACGGTCGATTTTTAGGAATCTCATCGTGTCTCGACTAAGCCTGGAGAACTTCGCTGTTTCCACCCCTCAATCTCAAGCCGCTTTCCGGTCTACCTGGGCGCAGGGGACCGGTTGGATCAAAATCACTGGATCTTCCATTATTCTTCCTTTCTGATTATTCTTTCTTTCTGATTTTTTGTGTCTGCTTTTGCTGCCTGTACCTTCATTGAGCTGCGCAACCGTGTATTTGTTCTCTAGGAGCAATACGAGAGGTATTGCCCTGCGAAACTTTGTTCTTTCTGCTTTTTTCTTGCTGCATCGTGTTGTATCTTTTAATGTATACCTTATTTCTGTCTTGCATTTTCACATTCTTTGACGTCATGTATTTCTTGCTCGTCCTATGTCATTGTTTTTTTGGACCGATGCAATACTGCACGGCTTGCTGTTTGTATTTTGTGTATCCTTGTGTTTCACTTGGGGAGTTTGCCCAAGTTTTCACTATGTTGTGTAATACTAATCATGTTTTGTCACATATCGTGTGGTTTCCTCGATTGTGGGAACTTCTGTACCTTTATCGTAGTATATGCTTTTGTTGTGTTTCACATGTTCCCTTCTTTTTGTGCACTGCGTTGTACAGCTATATTCTTGCAAATATATTTACCTGTTGTTTTGTGCTCTGCTTTCACTGTGCACGTCATCGCATGCTTTATTAATAAATCATTACTTTTGCTTGTGCATCATCTTCCTCAAGCATGTATTGTTCCTTACTAATGATTTTAACATTTTGTCATCCTTAGTTGACTGCCGTATCACATTCACCTGTAATATTTCATCAGTATCGTTCATTGTTTTGTTCTTTATTTTGCCATATGTGGTACGCCTGTATTCCCTATGTTTTTCCCAATAAAGAATATTTTGAAATAACCGCTATAATATATATAGCCAGTGCCGTTAATGCCCACCAGATGGAGACGTCTCAGTAGCTTAGCCCATCTTACGGATTTATGATGTCAGAAGCTGACTAAAAACATACACATAGCACCGTGGATTGTTGGCCACCGTGGTGTACAGCTTAACGAGCTCGGCTAGATATCGAGAGATCCGTGGTTCGATTCCACGACGGCGGCTGAAAACAATTTTTCGGTTGCTATGTATTTCTGGAACGTGGAAAGAGCGATGTACTTATTTATTTACTGACGCCACGTATTTGGAGGATTTTCACCTGAGACCGGATAAGTCGTTTTCCCATAAAATCCCACACGTGCTCAATGGCGGACAAATCCGGTGAACGTGCAGGACATGGAAGTTGTCTCACACCCTGAAGTGCATGTTGCGTTGCACGTGCGTTGTGTGGGCGTGCGTTATCTTGCTGGAAAACACCACGATGGACTGTCCTTACAAATGGCACAACAACGGGCTGAATGTTGTTGTTGATGTAGGAGGTGCTGTTTAACGTACCCGGTACAAACACTAGTTGTCTACGGGAGTGATAGATGATCGCTCCTCTCACCAGGAGACCATGTGTAGGCCCTGTGTGTCGCTGGCGGATGCAAGATGGGTGGAGACGCTCCCCTGTGCGTCTGAAAACACGCATACGGACATCGGAGGCTCCCAAGAAGAATCTGCATTCATCGCTGAACACGACAGATCGCCATTGCGTTCTCCAGTGCAGACGATGGCGACACCACTGCAGCCGTTCCTGACGGTGGGCTGGAGTCAGAGGTACACATGCCAGAAGCACACGTCCACGTAGTCCTGCATCCAGTAGACGGTTGCGGATTGTTCGCACAGTCACCTTAGGAGCAACAGCAGCTCGGACTTGCGTCGCAGTGGATGTTTTGCTTGACAACGCCGCTCTTCTTATGCGTCGATCGGTCCGCTCATCAGTCCGTCTGTGACTCCCGGTTCCACGTCTTCTCGTGTGGGAATGTTCCTCCGACCATCTACGCCACCATCGTACCACCACCTATATTCCCTGTCCAATTCGCTCCGCAATACGACGATACGACCATCCGGCCTCACGGAGTCCGACTAGACGACCTCGCTCAAAATCCGATAACTGCTGAAATCGTACACGTCTTCCACGTCCAGGCATTGCAGCTTCTTCAGGGTCTTCGCACGTGTCCGTACGACAACGACTGATTACATTGACCTCGCCGTACTCCTTAAATACCATCGACGATAATTTGCATATTATGCCGTGCTGTGGCATAAGCGCTAACCGGTTGGTCCCGCAATTAACATCACACCTACGTAATCTCGACCCCATTAACATATGTAAATTTCTTGATAGTCCGCCAATTCCTTCTTGGTGTTCTCTTTTCACTTTCCGCCAGTGTAACTTCAATTTTTTTCAAAGTTTGTGTTAATAATCAGAAACATTTAATATGAATAGCACAATAATACAATAAGCACACTGAAAGTACTTTATTATACACATCACTCTAATGGAAAAGATGACGTAATCGGAAACAATGTCATTAATGCCAACATCTAAAACTTAATCTGGGCTAAAAGTAGGTTATGTACGTGCATGCTGTATACGGCACCTGTGAATATGATATCTGTTAAAGACAGAGGGTTGTATCGTGCGTAAATAGCTAGGGAGATGAAAATGAAATGCTTGCTAACTGTAACGGCAGAAAAAACATTGATCTGTGTATGTGACACTTTCACGCATGTAGTGAGATTTCATTAACCCGAATAAACCAAACGCATGCGGTAAAAATCCATCCAAAGTACGGACGATCTTATTTGAGATTGTTGTTGCGTTCCGCTTATCGTAACGCTGAAAAACAACAGAGTATCATGATTTTTTTGAAGAAAGTCAGACCTACGAATGTTTGAGTAAACATAGTTCGATGTGCGATGGCACGATAAGACAATGAGGTCCTAAGGTCATATCTGCTACTTTTGATATCATATGAGAACGTCTCATGACAATAAGGTTGTAATTATATTAGAACGTCTTATGGCAACAAGGCTGTAATGATAACAAAACGTCTCATGGTAATAAGGTTGTAATGAAGATATAGGCTTGACTAGGAAAATGCTAAATACTAGAAACGGATAGCTTTGTCGGACAAAACAAAGTCCCAATTAAAACCATCGCTGTGAAGGTGTGTGTGTGCTGTATACCCCACAGGATTAAGGGAAAGAAATGTCAATTCAATCTGTTAAGTTCGGTGTAAATATAGGCGTGGAATAGTCAGAGGAAAATTCCACTGAGTTCGTATATCTTGTGGACCAGTACAACACTGCGGATTTCATCCCATTGAGCACCTATTGTGCGAGCCCGATGTTATATGTTAATATGAGTGAACAAAACTCATTACAACTGTACCATAATCATGGGGATCAGTATCCTTTGAACGTTGATGCAGTCTACGCAGCAAAGTTTCTCTGCTTTAGTTAGTGTGAAAGTGGAGGCTCATTTTTTTATGTGAATGCTAATAATAACTTACGTTTTGGCGCATGCGCTTTGCCTTGGTTTCCAGTCCTTTACACATCTTTATGATTTAAAAGGAATTGACATCTTTCTTTTAGAAGGTCATAAAAGTATTTTGCTAAAGGTCCTAAAACAGCGTTCACTGTGTAATTCAATGGAATGAAAGTACTTTCTTAAATTCTTAAAAATTACGTTATGTGAAAGAAAAAAAAATATTAACAAAGTAAAAGACGATAAAAAGGGAACTCGCTAATTAAGCGTATAAAATAAAAGGATCAAGAGATGCTAGCTTTCACTACCTCCGGGTAGCTTCATCAGACATTTAGTAGCTAAGGATCGCTGAAGCAACTGGAAAAAACATTTCTAAGAAATCTTTCACATTAATTGAGCGTACGAAAGCCAGTTTCTTCATCGTTCGTATATATTTGTATTACCAAATATTTGCGTTTTAGCATCTGTTGTATCTAGCAATGCGCAATTATGCTTCGAATTATTTTACGGTGGTAGAGCTAGAAGACAGAACGACAAAAATGTTTATTCATGAAATAAAAAAACTACTTTGCATAAGGCACCGAAACAGAAACCATATGTGATGTTATTTTGGAAATATTTTAAAAAACATATAAATAACCACTCGACCGAAGAATTTTCTCAGAGACAAGACATTTGTCGGACTATCATTTTAATCTATAACAATACAGAAAACTTACGATAGCCTTTTGCATATGGAATATTGATTTAAATCAAATATAAAATATCTTTTTATATTTGATTTTAATCACCAGTTAGATATATTGGTGTACAACTCATGAATATGTTTCCGACTGAGTATGAAGTTGTGCAAGCAGAGCCATTAATCAGAAAACACAGCAAAACTAATATAAAGGCCAAACATTGATTACTTCGTAATGCGAAAATTTGGAGAGATAATCCAGGTGTATAACACTATAATTCACTAAAATTTCTTTGTTCAAAAAACGTCAGGAACAACAGACAAATTGTTTGATCATCGCAAATCAGTAACATTTCTTTCAGAGATGCGCTTCGCCAAATTTGAGTATCTATTTTTTTAATTTCCTGGAATTTTCAAGACTTTTCAAATTTTATGACCATACGATTTCAGTCCTTCACTTACAATTTTAGAATTTATATTTATATTTTGTGAGACATAATGCACTGATTGATACTGAACGCGGATACTTTTAGCAATCTGCTTTTTTCATTGATTTGATGAAGCTTTAAAAGGAAACTTCTTGGTCTGCAATGGGATTCCACTTGTCATAACTTAACGAGGAATTGTTCACAATGTGCGGCATGATCCACTTTTCTACTATTTTGTAGTGCAGCACGCCTGTTCACAAAACCTGTAAAAGAACTCTTCGAAGATCCTAAGATGCTAGCTGATTGGCTGAAAATCCGTGACGTATTTTCATCTTTCTCGATGCTGGTCGTATCCAAGATCATAGACAACATTGTCAAAGGTCACGAATAGTACGAATGGTATTACTGTTGAATGAGAGTTTTTTTGGGTGGCCTTAAAATATAAAATGTTACTTATTACTTTTACATATTATTATCATTATTTTTGGTATCGAGTATTGATATCAACCAAGGTACTGCTTTAATCTAGGAGATTTGAATGCAGCAACTAACTGACTGCTGCTTTACGTAGATGCAATATTTGGAATGTCGACTGGGGCTCAAATATAGGATAACCACAAGTCCGAATTTTTGTTTCACTCTGAACCGATTCGTGAAATAGCAAATTAAATTTTATTTTGTAGTTTAAACTTTGTATATATTCAACAATTTAAGTGTAACCACATACTTAAATTTCAAAATATATAACTTTCACCTGGATTTTGGAATACGTACTACAAACATTTTCCAGTTAATTAAAAAAGATCGAGACCAGGTAACAAAGCTAAACAAATTTGGCGTTTACAGCATCCCCTTAAAAAGTATTGATGATGACACTCCAGATAGTAAATATATAGGATCTACAAAACGTACACTAGCAACAAGACTGAATGAACATAAATACGCCGTAAAGAATGGACTTAAAAATTCTGCATTGTCTCGACTCGTTTGCGATGGCCTGCACTATCCAATTTGGAATGATGCTTCCATCATCGTAACACCTAGTGCTGTCTCTACATTGCTGTTCACTGAGAGCCTTGTAATTGCTACTCAGAGACATTTATGCTGTAATGACAATGTTCCAGTATCTGTACCTACAATCTGGAAACTATTTACAGTACCGAATACGAGGCAAACTGAGGAGGAAATCACTTAATCTCGATTTCTGCTGTAGTGCTCTTTGTTGTGGCTCCTGATGAGAACAACACAATTCATACCTACTAACCTTCCTTTATTTTTACAATGCAGTATTATATGTATGCCTGCATTCTATTTCCTTTATTTTCTTTATTTCATGATACATGCCACGTCGTTTGACAATTTGATGCCACGTGACATTATGTCATATTCATATCTGATATCTATATTATGTTCACGTAACACTTTATTTAAATTTATTCCTTCCCCTGTATCTGATGATGGGTTCTAGGGAAACCCGAAAGTTCTTATATACAATAAAATCTTTAAATTCCGCCAACGAATTTAAATTTGTATTGTGAGTGACTCTTGTTTTTTAAGATCGTGCATTGAAGGCAACTACCTCCATTACTTTGGACTATTTCTGCACGAATTCGAATTCTCCTAATACCATCCTAGTTACACGTATATATTTTTGCACCACTCCTCACAGGATGAAGAAGGAAATATTTAACGCTTTCAAACGCTTCCGACTAAGACTCCCGTGGAGGAAACACATTTGTGTTTTCTAATAAATTGCAGAGACTTGCACATCATACCCAAATTCCTGAGACTAAGGACGAAACCTCATTCATGGAGGGACGCTCAAGTGCTGAAATTCGCCGAAAATAAAAGACTCCTAGCTGAAATCAGAGCCAAAAGATGTCTACTGGACACTCTACAAAGAGGATCCTATTACTCATACCTGCGACTGGCTGGTGTTAGCCATGCTATTCACTTTAATAAATACCTCACGGTACTTACGGCTATTATCGAATCTGAAGTTAAGCAAGCCCAACAAAGGCACATCCATAAACTACGTAATCTTGTGGACCAGGACGTTGTTGAGAGGAACCGTACTTCATGTACACGTAGGCCTAACCAGAATCAATCAGAACCTTCAATTAACTTCATCAATTACAGTGATTATGTTCTAAACCAAATCCAAATATCAGCACTAAATAAAGGCCTAAAATTCGCCTTCCCGAACTCCAGGATTAATAAGTTGAAACTCATTCCGCAAGCAGAAGCCATCATCTCTCATCTACCATTAAGAAAACAAAACGAAGCACGACATCGAATAATCAGTTCGATTAGGAAATTTCATGTTCAAAGACACAACACGGATTTGACTCGTCTTACAGAAGAGAAAAAGCAACTTTTAGTATTACGCAACGATCCCAATATATCGATCATATCCGCCGATAAAACCTCGCAAATTATTATTCTGAACAAAATAGACTATCGGAAGAAAATGATAGAGGCAATTGATACTATCCCGCACGTCACTCTTAGTTCGAACCCTATTAACGCTACCATAGCGGCCATACATAAATTAAAGAAAATCTCAAGCCTCCCAACGGCCATTTCACAATGCTTATACTGCCCTCCAGGTGCACGAGTTCCTGAACTTTTTGGTAAACTAAAATCTCATAAACCCGGACACCCATTACGCCCGCTAGTATCTGGATTTGCAGCACCAACCAGACCTATAGAGAAGGCACTAACTAATTTCCTTCAACCATTAGTTACTAATTCACTCTACTCTGTTAAAGGCACAGTACAAGCTATTAATAAGATCAAATCCTTTAATGCAAATAACTCAACCTTTATTATGGCTTCCCTCGATGTCATTTCTTTGTTCCCTAATGTTCCGATTAAAACTGTTCATGACATCATTCAGATAAAACTACTTGAACTAAAATACGAACCAGAAACGATCCAATCCATCATTACAGCCTTAAAACTAGTTCAAAACAGATCATATTTTCAATTCGATAACATTATTTATCGCCAAACTGAGGGCGCCCCAATGGGATCACCACTATCTCCGATCCTAGCGGAAATTCTACTACAGCACATATAAAATAAAGTGCTACAAGAATATCAACAACCTCCGTGCTTTTACATAAGATATGTTGATGATGTACTTCTCTTCTGGGATCACGAACCAGCTGACCTACGAACTTTTGCTGAACACTTATCATCCCAAATCCCGACCATAAAATTCTCCATTGAACTGGAAAGTGAAGGTAAATTGCCATTCCTGGATTTTATGCTTGAACGAGATGCTGTCACTTGCACTTTGCAACACTCTGTATATAGGAAACCCACTTCGGTACCTACGTTGATCCCGGCTTCTTCAGCACATCCAAAAAGCTATAAACTCTCCTCAATCTTTTACCTTCTACGCAGAGCCATCACGCATTCATCTAGTTTCAGCAGACGAAAATGTGAAATTAACAAAATTTTCAACATCACCCTAAACCATGGATTTCCCACCTTTATCATAAAAAAGCTCTTAAGAAGCTCCACCAAGAAAACTCAACTACTCTCCAAAGGGACCAACAACCTCGTAGATATATAGGTTCAATAGATTATTATCCAACCATAACACCTGTTCTCAAAGCCATTTGCAGAAACTTTCACCTGGATTTTGGAATACGTACTACAAACATTTTCCAGTTAATTAAAAAAGATCGAGACCAGGTAACAAAGCTAAACAAATTTGGCGTTTACAGCATCCCCTTAAAAAGTATTGATGATGACACTCAGATAGTAAATATATATGATCTACAAAACGTACACTAGCAACAAGACTGAATGAACATAAATACGCCGTAAAGAATGGACTTAAAAATTCTGCATTGTCTCGACTCGTTTGCGATGGCCTGCACTATCCAATTTGGAATGATGCTTCCATCATCGTAACACCTAGTGCTGTCTCTACATTGCTGTTCACTGAGAGCCTTGTAATTGCTACTCAGAGACATTTATGCTGTAATGACAATGTTCCAGTATCTGTACCTACAATCTGGAAACTATTTACAGTACCGAATACGAGGCAAACTGAGGACGAAATCACTTAATCTCGATTTCTGCTGTAGTGCTCTTTGTTGTGGCTCCTGATGAGAACAACACAATTTATACCTACTAACCTTCCTTTATTTTTACAATGCAGTATTATATGTATACCTGCATTCTATTTCCTTTATTTTCTTTATTTCATGATACATGCCACGTCGTTTGACAATTTGATGCCACGTGACATTATGTCATATTCATATCTGATATCTATATTATGTTCACGTAACACTTTATTTAAATTTATTCCTTCTCCTGTATCTGATGATGGGTTCTAGGGAAACCCGAAAGTTCTTATATACAATAAAATCTTTAAATTCAGCCAACGAATTTAAATTTGTATTGTGAGTGACTCTTGTTTTTTAAGATCGTGCATTGAAGGCAACTACCTCGATTACTTTGGACTATTTCTGCACGAATTCGAATTCTCCTAATACCAGCTAATTTTGTTGCTGTTTCCATAAGAGCTTTGTTTACTTTTCTGTTAACTTCAGAAATATCCACTTCTTCCGATGTTAGGTCTTCTAAAGCAGAGAATCTGTTCTTCAGTTCCAATTTGAAAGTATTATGGTGTTTTTTAAGGTTGGTTATGTCAATACATTTTGTTTGTCTTATGAGCTTGCTAGGTTCGAGTTTAGTGTTGAGGTGCATCTTACATCTCACCAATCTATGGTCACTGCCTGTGTTGAACTTGTTTAGCACACTGCAGTCTTCTATGACGAATTTTTTGTTACACATAATAAAATCAATTTCACTTGTCGTCCCATTTGGATGTCTCCATGTCCATTTCCTGTGTGGCTTTTTCTTGAAGAAGGAGTTCAAGATGAAAAACCCTTCTGCCTCTGCAAACTCTACGAGAGTATTTCCACGCTGGTTTCTGTTGCCGTGACCGAATATACATACTGAAGTTTCATTCTGTTGCCGTTGCTCTATTTTTGCATTGAAATCTCCCATAATTATCTTCAAGTGCTGTTTACCTTTATTATTTAGATCACGAATTTCCTCATAAAATTCTTCAATTTCTTCTTCACATGACTTGTGGTGGGTGCATAAGTTTGAATAATCTGAGCCTGGTATCTTCTCGAGAGTTGGATAACGAGTCGTGCAGCTCTGTCAGAAGAACTTTCAACTTCTACAACTTTATCCTTCAGTTTCTTGTTTATTATAAATCCAACACCACTAGTTCTGCCAGTATCTGTCCCACGATAGTAGAAGAGATGTCCACTTTTCAGTTCAATGAGATCTTCTAATTTTCTCCTTACCTCACTTAGCCCGACGATGTCCCACTTGATCCTTTGTAGTTCCTCTTCCAATTCAAGAAGCCTTGAATCAGAAGATAGGGAGCGTCCGTTGTACGTAGCCAAGGTCAGCATCAGATGGCAGCCTAGTCCGGTCCTCCGGGGATTCGTAGCACCCTCTGCCTTCATGTCGCACTGGCCGCTGCCTTGGCCAGGTACATTCCAGCTGCCGGAGACTGAGGGCCAAGATTTAAGTTGTGGAGTCATTTTGGAGGGGTTTGGCCATAACTCACCACGCTGGCCAAGCGGCCACTTGCACATATATGAAGTTATTTAATGATTTTATTATTAAGTGGAAAAAAGATAATTTAACAAGAAAAACAGCTTTACATTTTATTTGTATGGCGTGGACATTGGAATTCTTTCTGAATTGCGAGGACCCATTACGCAAAGTGATAAACTCCCGATAGCGGAGTAACAAATATAGGCGAGTGAGACATCTTAATTCAAGTTTTGTATGAACCAAAATGGCGGATCAGTTGTGAGCTAAGGGTATAATGTGTAAAACGCGGAATTAATCGAACTTTACAAAATATCTGTCTCTACGGCGGCAAAAAGGACTCGTTCGTCACATTTGAAAACGGGGACAATTGTCGGTTTTTCCTTAGTCTCCGTTTTTCAATTTTTTCAAAAATGGTGCCAAAACGGCGAAAGAAGGAAAGGTGGTTTAACTGTAAAAGGCGACGGATGGTAGATTCCAACAATTCCCGAGGTAAAGGATTCTTAAATGATATAGTCAAAAATGCCTGTGTAGCACGAAAATATTAATGCATCGTGTTAAGCAAATACCTTTCGCTGCAAGTCACAAAATTTAGGTGGGTTGTGGTGACTTTTAAACGCTTCGAGAATTAAACTGAAAAATTCCCTTCCACACCGCAATGGCCTCATTATAGCCTAACTTGAATTGATTATGTCATCCCAGGTATTTTATTTACTCTAAAAATAATGTTTTCTCTTCTAGAGTTGATAAAACCTGACACCATGTCAAACACTATTTATGATCGTTACAGAAAAATTTCAACAAAACAAGGAATTAATTCTTCATCATGTTGTTTTAAAGAACGGAGGCAGTTATTATAACCGTTGACCCAAGACATGATTGTTTCTTATAGAAATTCCCCATTTTGATCTGCCTTGCAGTACATCTTAGCTTATTCTCTGTACCTCCTCACTTCTATTTTTGATTAGGGGATATTATAAACCCCCAAACTTCGGTAAAAAATATTTGCAAGCACCGGAAGCATACAAGCACAAAATAGGTTCTCATTCTTCCGAATTTAGGGGACAGCCTGATAGCCGATAAGAAAAATTCTAGATTGGCTTGCCGTACTTACAAGTGGACAGGGTTGTAGATATTCAATATTAAATTAGGCTTGATCATTGTGCATTAAGCCCCAATACCTCGCATTATATTTTGGTCATCTTTCCGGTCGGAATGAACTCTCGCACGCCTCGTAATTTAATACGACGAAGGGGACACAAAATTCAGGACTTCTGCATTTCGCAAATGGAAACCTCAGAAAAAAATTTATTTGCGGTTCTTACGTTGATTATCCATTTACTGTTACATTCGAGATAATTGCATTTCCATTCATAAATATTTAACTTTGCACACATATTTCTAGAACCGCAATGATACAGCCTACATCTTTATTTACACCATCCGAAAATATGCAGCAGGAAACAATGCGATGTGCGTTGCTGTTGGTTCATTCCATGCATGACGGACAACCCGTCGGTCATCTCTCTCCATGATTCGTCGAGGTCTCCTAGATCTTTCCTGTCGCTGCTATCTACTGGCACCAACAGTGTGCTATGGTGATATCCACACGCCCTGAATATCGCGCAATACGCCGATAATACCATCCCTCGCTCGGGAGCCCGAAGATGCGGATCCTACGGAACACCTCCAACTGCTCGAATTGCTTCCGAACTTTTATCCGAGGCATACTTCCCTTGCAAAAGATGCAACCAACACAACAGCATGACTCAAAATGGCAAGCGCACTTAACGGGAACACTTTATATAGCCGGTCAGTCACTCTTTGCTGGCGTCACGTGAGCAGCCGAGCGTGATATCTGCATCATTTGCATGTCTCACCATGTCAAACCTACCCACAAAGTTTCATTCCTGTCGAATTACTTCCTTCTGGGTGCAACAGTTGTTTTGACGGTGAGTGCTGGTAGAATGAGCGTAGATAACTACGGATCAATTATTATTATTATTATTATACAAACCGGTTTTCAAAAGTTTTACACAAAAAGTGCTAGTTTTCAAGCCTAGCAAATATCCACCTGCGAGACGTTCGATGTAAGCATTAGTTCCAGTAGAATTTATTTGATTGGGAAAATTTTGTCTACTGCTCGCTTTCTTTCATAGCTAGCAGCATTATCTTTGGCATGATCAATTTTTCTATCATTTGATGATGCATTCCACACTTGAAAAAAATCTTCAATTTCATCTAAATGGGTGGAACTTTCTTTGGGTTTTCTGTTCATATAATTTATTTTAAAATAAATTACTTAAAAATGTAGCTCGTTGTGTATACTGTATATGTTGAAGGAGATTTAGTACATGTCAATGTGTTCTTCAAACTTACAAGGAAATGTTTTATCAGAGATTTCAAATTGCTTAAATAGTAATATTATAATTTGTTTATTCACTGTCGTAATGCCATCTATACAAATTTAGAAATATTATATCCAACAACTGCTTTTTCATTTCCGTGGAGCATTCATCTAAAGGCTGGTTTCTGACTAATTTTGATAGATCACAGTTTGAATCCAGTGAGGCATGGATAATGCGGTTGTCTTACGTCTCTGGCTCTTTTCCTTCTCTGGTACCAGTGGCCCCAAATTAGAGACGGCCGGCTGTTTATAGCCCATCCCGTCTCCCAAATGTTCGTAAAGCTCCGAAACAAACAAGAAAATAAAACGAAACTATTATTTCGAAAACGCCTCTTAGTGGAGAGCGAAAACTTTGAGCTTTTATTACGTCAGGATATAGACAAATGTTTTCTACGCTATTAGGGCTTTCCACTTGCACGATTTGGTGAATTCGTAGCAAATATTCTTCCACATCTTAGCAGGGAATCCCGTTTTCCGTATTATTTAGGAAGTTGTTCTGATTGCAAAAGTTTTGCAGAACTGTAAGCCAATTTCAGTTTATGTATATTCGCCCTGATTCTAATATGGCAATAGTTTAATTCCTCTTGAGAAACGGAAGTAGCATCGATGTACGGAATTTAAACACACAGAGTCGTGTTCATGTGTCGGCACGATTACAAAAAGAAATGTCGAATGTGTATGTGTCCACAAGTTGCGATTTTATGTTTCTACTCTTTCAGCCTAATTCGGTAATCGAGGCGTTCGGACCTCCACCTGCCTACAGAAATGTACCTTCTTCGGTACCTGCATCAATTACCTTTTGCTTCCGATTGTATCTGCATTGGAAAGTAATTAATATCTTCCTCCAATCACAGGTGCACATTATGTCGACAATTTTTACTTTTCGATGCATTTCAAACGGAACGCAAGGCGGGGAGTTTCCGTCAGTAGGTCCGCAATGATGAAGCCTGTAGCAAAGGTGTACGTGTGATGGTCAGAATATTCATGATGTCGTTCGGGCATTTCAACTCCTCGCAAATTTTACTTTACCATCGAGATCAGTCCAATACAGTGGTACAAACTCCCAGGTAAGGGCGACAAAATTTACAGCGTGCCGTATTGCCCATTTATCTTCCTCAGCTGTCACGTGATTGGACACATGTAAATTAATTCCCACATCTCAGTTGTCGACATCTGGTTTCTTTGTTCTGAGTGACGTTTCGTGGTGGTAGTATAGTTGATCACGCATGAAAATGAAGAAAACAAATGTTTTTAAATTTTCTTTCAGTGTCGTTTTGTGGCATTAGCGGCGTTGATATTGCATGAAAATGAGGAAAGCAAATGTTTTGCCTTTCAACTGGGAAAATTTTAAACGAAAATCTGCATTGGCAACCAATTCCCAGATGTTCCGATTGCAAATGAGAGCCACTGCACTATTTGAGTGACTGGGTAACATATTACGACCGTCAAAATCTTTTCACTAGAACGCAATGAATACCGTGTAATGGTAGAGGCGACACCGGTCAGCTTCTTGCTTTGGCTACTGGACGAAGCTTCGGAGAACACTAAATAGTTCCCAGATGTTATGATTGCAAATGAGAGCCACGTTAATAGTTGAGTGTTTGGGTAACATATTACAAACGTCAACATCTTTTCACTAGAACGCAATGAATATCGCGTAGTGATAGAGGCGACACCGGTCAGCTTCTTGCTTTGGCTACTTGACGAAGTTTGGGAGAACAGTAATGAGTGATTTTCGAAGAACAGTAACGAGTTCCTAGATGTTCTGATTGTAATTAAGAGCCACTTTAGTAGTTGAGTGTTTGGGTAACATATTACAAACGTCAACATTTTTCACTAGAACGCAATGAATATCGCGTAGTGGTAGAGGCGACACTGGTCAGCTTCTTGCTTTGGCTACTTGACGAAGCTTGGGAGAACAGTAATGAGTGATTTTCGAAGAACAGTAACGAGTTCCTAGATGTTCTGATTGTAATTAAGAGCCACTTTAGTAGTTAAGTGTTTGGGTAACATATTACAAACGTCAACATCTTTTCACTAGAACGCAATGAATATCGCGTAGTTGTAGAGGCGACACTGGTCAGCTTCTTGCTTTGGCTACTTGACGAAGTTTGGGAGAACAGTAATGAGTGATTTTCGAAGAACAGTAACGAGTTCCTAGATGTTATGATTGTAATTAAGAGCCACTTTAGTAGTTGAGTGTTTGGGTAACATATTACAAACGTCAACATTTTTCACTAGAACGCAATGAATATCGCGTAGTTGTAGAGGCGACACTGGTCAGCTTCTTGCTTTGGCTACTTGACGAAGTTTGGGAGAACAGTAATGAGTGATTTTCGAAGAACAGTAACGAGTTCCTAGATGTTATGATTGTAATTAAGAGCCACTTTAGTAGTTAAGTGTTTGGGTAACATATTACAAACGTCAACATTTTTCACTAGAACGCAATGAATATCGCGTAGTGGTAGAGGCGACACTGGTCAGCTTCTTGCTTTGGCTACTTGACGAAGTTTGGGAGAACAGTAATGAGTGATTTTCGAAGAACAGTAACGAGTTCCTAGATGTTCTGATTGTAATTAAGAGCCACTTTAGTAGTTGAGTGTTTGGGTAACATATTACAAACGTCAACATCTTTTCACTAGAACGCAATGAATATCGCCTAGTGGTAGAGGCGACACCGGTCAGCTTCTTGCTTTGGCTACTTGACGAAGTTTGGGAGAACAGTAATGAGTGATTTTCGAAGAACAGTAACGAGTTCCTAGATGTTATGATTGTAATTAAGAGCCACTTTAGTAGTTGAGTGTTTGGGTAACATATTACAAACGTCAACATCTTTTCACTAGAACGCAATGAATATCGCGTAGTGGTAGAGGCGACACCGGTCAGCTTCTTGCTTTGGCTACTTGACGAAGTTTGGGAGAACAGTAATGAGTGATTTTCGAAGAACAGTAACGAGTTCCTAGATGTTATGATTGTAATTAAGAGCCACTTTAGTAGTTGAGTGTTTGGGTAACATATTACAAACGTCAACATCTTTTCACTAGAACGCAATGAATATCGCCTAGTGGTAGAGGCGACACCGGTCAGCTTCTTGCTTTGGCTACTTGACGAAGTTTGGGAGAACAGTAATGAGTGATTTTCGAAGAACAGTAACGAGTTCCTAGATGTTATGATTGTAATTAAGAGCCACTTTAGTAGTTGAGTGTTTGGGTAACATATTACAAACGTCAACATCTTTTCACTAGAACGCAATGAATATCGCGTAGTGATAGAGGCGACACCGGTCAGCTTCTTGCTTTGGCTACTTGACGAAGTTTGGGAGAACAGTAATGAGTGATTTTCGAAGAACAGTAACGAGTTCCTAGATGTTCTGATTGTAATTAAGAGCCACTTTAGTAGTTGAGTGTTTGGGTAACATATTACAAACGTCAACATCTTTTCACTAGAACGCAATGAATATCGCCTAGTGGTAGAGGCGACACCGGTCAGCTTCTTGCTTTGGCTACTTGACGAAGTTTGGGAGAACAGTAATGAGTGATTTTCGAAGAACAGTAACGAGTTCCTAGATGTTATGATTGTAATTAAGAGCCACTTTAGTAGTTGAGTGTTTGGGTAACATATTACAAACGTCAACATCTTTTCACTAGAACGCAATGAATATCGCCTAGTGGTAGAGGCGACACCGGTCAGCTTCTTGCTTTGGCTACTTGACGAAGTTTGGGAGAACAGTAATGAGTGATTTTCGAAGAACAGTAACGAGTTCCTAGATGTTATGATTGTAATTAAGAGCCACTTTAGTAGTTAAGTGTTTGGGTAACATATTACAAACGTCAACATTTTTCACTAGAACGCAATGAATATCGCGTAGTGGTAGAGGCGACACTGGTCAGCTTCTTGCTTTGGCTACTTGACGAAGTTTGGGAGAACAGTAATGAGTGATTTTCGAAGAACAGTAACGAGTTCCTAGATGTTCTGATTGTAATTAAGAGCCACTTTAGTAGTTGAGTGTTTGGGTAACATATTACAAACGTCAACATCTTTTCACTAGAACGCAATGAATATCGCCTAGTGGTAGAGGCGACACCGGTCAGCTTCTTGCTTTGGCTACTTGACGAAGTTTGGGAGAACAGTAATGAGTGATTTTCGAAGAACAGTAACGAGTTCCTAGATGTTATGATTGTAATTAAGAGCCACTTTAGTAGTTGAGTGTTTGGGTAACATATTACAAACGTCAACATCTTTTCACTAGAACGCAATGAATATCGCCTAGTGGTAGAGGCGACACCGGTCAGCTTCTTGCTTTGGCTACTTGACGAAGTTTGGGAGAACAGTAATGAGTGATTTTCGAAGAACAGTAACGAGTTCCTAGATGTTCTGATTGTAATTAAGAGCCACTTTAGTAGTTGAGTGTTTGGGTAACATATTACAGTGTTTGGGTAACATATTACAAACGTCAACATCTTTTCACTAGAACGCAATGAATATCGCGTAGTGGTAGAGGCGACACTGGTCAGCTTCTTGCTTTGGCTACTTGACGAAGTTTGGGAGAACAGTAATGAGTGATTTTTCGAAGAACAGTAACGAGTTCCTAGATGTTCTGATTGTAATTAAGAGCCACTTTAGTAGTTGAGTGTTTGGGTAACATATTACAAACGTCAACATCTTTTCACTAGAACGCAATGAATATCGCGTAGTGGTAGAGGCGACACCGGTCAGCTTCTTGCTTTGGCTACTTGACGAAGTTTGGGAGAACAGTAATGAGTGATTTTTCGAAGAACAGTAACGAGTTCCTAGATGTTCTGATTGTAATTAAGAGCCACTTTAGTAGTTGAGTGTTTGGGTAACATATTACAAACGTCAACATCTTTTCACTAGAACGCAATGAATATCGCGTAGTGGTAGAGGCGACACCGGTCAGCTTCTTGCTTTGGCTACTTGACGAAGTTTGGGAGAACAGTAATGAGTGATTTTTCGAAGAACAGTAACGAGTTCCTAGATGTTCTGATTGTAATTAAGAGCCACTTTAGTAGTTGAGTGTTTGGGTAACATATTACAAACGTCAACATCTTTTCACTAGAACGCAATGAATATCGCGTAGTGGTAGAGGCGACACCGGTCAGCTTCTTGCTTTGGCTACTTGACGAAGTTTGGGAGAACAGTAATGAGTGATTTTCGAAGAACAGTAACGAGTTCCTAGATGTTCTGATTGTAATTAAGAGCCACTTTAGTAGTTGAGTGTTTGGGTAACATATTACAAACGTCAACATCTTTTCACTAGAACGCAATGAATATCGCGTAGTGGTAGAGGCGACACCGGTCAGCTTCTTGCTTTGGCTACTTGACGAAGTTTGGGAGAACAGTAATGAGTGATTTTTCGAAGAACAGTAACGAGTTCCTAGATGTTCTGATTGTAATTAAGAGCCACTTTAGTAGTTGAGTGTTTGGGTAACATATTACAAACGTCAACATCTTTTCACTAGAACGCAATGAATATCGCGTAGTGGTAGAGGCGACACCGGTCAGCTTCTTGCTTTGGCTACTTGACGAAGTTTGGGAGAACAGTAATGAGTGATTTTCGAAGAACAGTAACGAGTTCCTAGATGTTCTGATTGTAATTAAGAGCCACTTTAGTAGTTGAGTGTTTGGGTAACATATTACAAACGTCAACATCTTTTCACTAGAACGCAATGAATATCGCGTAGTGGTAGAGGCGACACTGGTCAGCTTCTTGCTTTGGCTACTTGACGAAGTTTGGGAGAACAGTAATGAGTGATTTTTCGAAGAACAGTAACGAGTTCCTAGATGTTCTGATTGTAATTAAGAGCCACTTTAGTAGTTGAGTGTTTGGGTAACATATTACAAACGTCAACATCTTTTCACTAGAACGCAATGAATATCGCGTAGTGGTAGAGGCGACACCGGTCAGCTTCTTGCTTTGGCTACTTGACGAAGTTTGGGAGAACAGTAATGAGTGATTTTCGAAGAACAGTAACGAGTTCCTAGATGTTCTGATTGTAATTAAGAGCCACTTTAGTAGTTGAGTGTTTGGGTAACATATTACAAACGTCAACATCTTTTCACTAGAACGCAATGAATATCGCGTAGTGGTAGAGGCGACACCGGTCAGCTTCTTGCTTTGGCTACTTGACGAAGTTTGGGAGAACAGTAATGAGTGATTTTTCGAAGAACAGTAACGAGTTCCTAGATGTTCTGATTGTAATTAAGAGCCACTTTAGTAGTTGAGTGTTTGGGTAACATATTACAAACGTCAACATCTTTTCACTAGAACGCAATGAATATCGCGTAGTGGTAGAGGCGACACCGGTCAGCTTCTTGCTTTGGCTACTTGACGAAGTTTGGGAGAACAGTAATGAGTGATTTTTCGAAGAACAGTAACGAGTTCCTAGATGTTCTGATTGTAATTAAGAGCCACTTTAGTAGTTGAGTGTTTGGGTAACATATTACAAACGTCAACATCTTTTCACTAGAACGCAATGAATATCGCGTAGTGGTAGAGGCGACACTGGTCAGCTTCTTGCTTTGGCTACTTGACGAAGTTTGGGAGAACAGTAATGAGTGATTTTTCGAAGAACAGTAACGAGTTCCTAGATGTTCTGATTGTAATTAAGAGCCACTTTAGTAGTTGAGTGTTTGGGTAACATATTACAAACGTCAACATCTTTTCACTAGAACGCAATGAATATCGCGTAGTGGTAGAGGCGACACCGGTCAGCTTCTTGCTTTGGCTACTTGACGAAGTTTGGGAGAACAGTAATGAGTGATTTTCGAAGAACAGTAACGAGTTCCTAGATGTTCTGATTGTAATTAAGAGCCACTTTAGTAGTTGAGTGTTTGGGTAACATATTACAAACGTCAACATCTTTTCACTAGAACGCAATGAATATCGCGTAGTGGTAGAGGCGACACTGGTCAGCTTCTTGCTTTGGCTACTTGACGAAGTTTGGGAGAACAGTAATGAGTGATTTTTCGAAGAACAGTAACGAGTTCCTAGATGTTCTGATTGTAATTAAGAGCCACTTTAGTAGTTGAGTGTTTGGGTAACATATTACAAACGTCAACATCTTTTTCACTAGAACGCAATGAATATCGCGTAGTGGTAGAGGCGACACCGGTCAGCTTCTTGCTTTGGCTACTTGACGAAGTTTGGGAGAACAGTAATGAGTGATTTTCGAAGAACAGTAACGAGTTCCTAGATGTTCTGATTGTAATTAAGAGCCACTTTAGTAGTTGAGTGTTTGGGTAACATATTACAAACGTCAACATCTTTTCACTAGAACGCAATGAATATCGCGTAGTGGTAGAGGCGACACTGGTCAGCTTCTTGCTTTGGCTACTTGACGAAGTTTGGGAGAACAGTAATGAGTGATTTTTCGAAGAACAGTAACGAGTTCCTAGATGTTCTGATTGTAATTAAGAGCCACTTTAGTAGTTGAGTGTTTGGGTAACATATTACAAACGTCAACATCTTTTCACTAGAACGCAATGAATATCGCGTAGTGGTAGAGGCGACACCGGTCAGCTTCTTGCTTTGGCTACTTGACGAAGTTTGGGAGAACAGTAATGAGTGATTTTCGAAGAACAGTAACGAGTTCCTAGATGTTCTGATTGTAATTAAGAGCCACTTTAGTAGTTGAGTGTTTGGGTAACATATTACAAACGTCAACATCTTTTCACTAGAACGCAATGAATATCGCGTAGTGGTAGAGGCGACACCGGTCAGCTTCTTGCTTTGGCTACTTGACGAAGTTTGGGAGAACAGTAATGAGTGATTTTTCGAAGAACAGTAACGAGTTCCTAGATGTTCTGATTGTAATTAAGAGCCACTTTAGTAGTTGAGTGTTTGGGTAACATATTACAAACGTCAACATCTTTTCACTAGAACGCAATGAATATCGCGTAGTGGTAGAGGCGACACCGGTCAGCTTCTTGCTTTGGCTACTTGACGAAGTTTGGGAGAACAGTAATGAGTGATTTTTCGAAGAACAGTAACGAGTTCCTAGATGTTCTGATTGTAATTAAGAGCCACTTTAGTAGTTGAGTGTTTGGGTAACATATTACAAACGTCAACATCTTTTCACTAGAACGCAATGAATATCGCGTAGTGGTAGAGGCGACACCGGTCAGCTTCTTGCTTTGGCTACTTGACGAAGTTTGGGAGAACAGTAATGAGTGATTTTCGAAGAACAGTAACGAGTTCCTAGATGTTCTGATTGTAATTAAGAGCCACTTTAGTAGTTGAGTGTTTGGGTAACATATTACAAACGTCAACATCTTTTCACTAGAACGCAATGAATATCGCGTAGTGGTAGAGGCGACACCGGTCAGCTTCTTGCTTTGGCTACTTGACGAAGTTTGGGAGAACAGTAATGAGTGATTTTTCGAAGAACAGTAACGAGTTCCTAGATGTTCTGATTGTAATTAAGAGCCACTTTAGTAGTTGAGTGTTTGGGTAACATATTACAAACGTCAACATCTTTTCACTAGAACGCAATGAATATCGCGTAGTGGTAGAGGCGACACCGGTCAGCTTCTTGCTTTGGCTACTTGACGAAGTTTGGGAGAACAGTAATGAGTGATTTTTCGAAGAACAGTAACGAGTTCCTAGATGTTCTGATTGTAATTAAGAGCCACTTTAGTAGTTGAGTGTTTGGGTAACATATTACAAACGTCAACATCTTTTCACTAGAACGCAATGAATATCGCGTAGTGGTAGAGGCGACACTGGTCAGCTTCTTGCTTTGGCTACTTGACGAAGTTTGGGAGAACAGTAATGAGTGATTTTCGAAGAACAGTAACGAGTTCCTAGATGTTCTGATTGTAATTAAGAGCCACTTTAGTAGTTGAGTGTTTGGGTAACATATTACAAACGTCAACATCTTTTCACTAGAACGCAATGAATATCGCGTAGTGGTAGAGGCGACACCGGTCAGCTTCTTGCTTTGGCTACTTGACGAAGTTTGGGAGAACAGTAATGAGTGATTTTTCGAAGAACAGTAACGAGTTCCTAGATGTTCTGATTGTAATTAAGAGCCACTTTAGTAGTTGAGTGTTTGGGTAACATATTACAAACGTCAACATCTTTTCACTAGAACGCAATGAATATCGCGTAGTGGTAGAGGCGACACCGGTCAGCTTCTTGCTTTGGCTACTTGACGAAGTTTGGGAGAACAGTAATGAGTGATTTTCGAAGAACAGTAACGAGTTCCTAGATGTTATGATTGTAATTAAGAGCCACTTTAGTAGTTGAGTGTTTGGGTAACATATTACAAACGTCAACATCTTTTCACTAGAACGCAATGAATATCGCGTAGTGGTAGAGGCGACACCGGTCAGCTTCTTGCTTTGGCTACTTGACGAAGTTTGGGAGAACAGTAATGAGTGATTTTCGAAGAACAGTAACGAGTTCCTAGATGTTATGATTGTAATTAAGAGCCACTTTAGTAGTTGAGTGTTTGGGTAACATATTACAAACGTCAACATCTTTTCACTAGAACGCAATGAATATCGCGTAGTGGTAGAGGCGACACCGGTCAGCTTCTTGCTTTGGCTACTTGACGAAAATTGGGAGAACAGTAATGAGTGAGTTTCGGAGAACAGTAACCAGTTCCCAGATGTTATGATTGCAAATGAGAGCCACTACAATAGTTGAGTGTTTGGGTAACATATTACAACCGTCATCATCTTTTCACTAGAACGTAATAAATACCGCCTAGTGGTAGAGGCGACACCGGTCAGCTTCTTGCTTTGGCTACTTGACGATTCTTCGGAGAACAGTAATGAGTGAGCAGATGCGCGCTGAACTGCTTCGAGAAAAGTGAAGTTCATTTGGTATTAAACTTAAACCCCAATAGGAAGACAGTGTGTTTCCGTTGTCAAATTTTTGTTAATGTTTACGTTACCAATGAGAACCCAAATTTTCTCGATCGGATTTGTTCATTGTTTTTTCTAAATTAGTAACTTCAGTTGAAAGGAAATTTCTTGCTTCGTAAAAAAATTTATGACATGATTATCTAAAGTTATTCTTTCTTGAAGGAATAATTTTCAATAGAAATGGTGCAGTGCTGAACAGGAACAAAACTTGTACATGCACAGGCATTTACGTTTTCGGACCTAACAATGAACCCTTCCCTGACACCAAATGCTTCTCCCTATTGTTTGTTTGGATTCGCTTTTAGAAAGATGTCATTTGCATTGTAACTTAACAAACCACTACGGAGTTTTTAAAGTATGGTTTCAATTTAATATTTGCTACGGTTTAAATTCGGATTAAAAGGGAAAGAAATTTAAGATTGTTACTGTTTGAAAGTCTAATTTTTGGAAACTACAGTATATTCTTAATAAGTTGAAAGTAAACATGCATTTATGGTAGGAATTCTCCTATTTCGCGCTTTTCCTGCATTTTAAGAGATAGATTTTGCTTCGAATGTATCACGCATACTTTTCTTTGTAGTAAAATTAATTGTTCATGTAATGTATTTGGATAGCCAAATTACCCCCATAGAAAAGAACAATGAATTCGACGTTTCAGAAACACGAACAACATAGATTTTCGATTCAGAAAGTCTTACAATTGGTGATTACCGTAACTTTAGCGTTACTCCTCCCAATTTTCCAGTATTTTCCTTTCTTCCATGAAGCATTTGTATATCAATTTTTTTTCCAAGAAATATGGTGTATATATAGGTCTCATTGAATGTCCTTGTCGAGGAAAAGAACATTGCATTCCACTTAATCATTTTTGATTTATTTAGCAGTGCCTTCTGATAATTTCTTTTCTTCGCAAACTAATTGCTTTGAAGAGATCCTCAGAATTTTACATAAACCACAATTTAAATTCTACAATTTAGAATGCTTAGCTTGCATTGGAAAATATAGAGTTTAAATTAAATTTCTAATGCCTTAATACACATTTAAACTTTTAACTCCAAAACTACTCTTAAGAAAAATATTTCAAACGAGCAACATAGAAATCCTATAATAATTTAAAATTTTTATGATAATTTTTCTTTCAGCGTAAGCTCTTTGCAGCGATGTTTTGCTCATTTTAAAATCCGTTAACATGTTGCATTGTAATTCTCGTTTTGCATTGATTTACTGATATGATGTACACTATGTCGACATTCGTACCCCATAAAAAAGTACAACGTGGGACAGGAAGTTTTACCCCTTAAAAAGAGGTGCCCCTTCGTTGGAGGTTCCTCACGGAATCTGTGTTAAAAAAATACGTAAAAAATGTTTCATTTAAATAAGGAATGTCAATTTTACATGAAAATAATCGTAAATTTTAAATACAATAAAAATATTACAGACGTCTACGTATAAAAGTACAGTACTAATGTATAAAGCAGTGTACAGTTTGTGTTGGGCTCACTTATATGAACTAATCCGGACCCAGGGTTTCTTTTGAAGTATTTAAATTGCAGTAATTTTTGTTTACTAATTAAATTGAGTCTTTTATTGTCAATGACATTTAAAGATATCTTATGCTACTGTTCGGCGTATTTTAAACGTTCTTTAAAGTGTATAGTATCATAGATTTGGTCATTTTCTTTCCTATCATTTCCCGGATCTTCCAATCACATATCTGATTAGCTCTCGTTTTCAGATACAGGAGTAAACTCTCCGATGTCTGCATCAGCATCATCGACCAACTGCTGTTCATCGATCACGTTATATTCCCCTATCGCAACAATACTACCATTGTCTTTAAAAGGTTCACACAGATCTGCGATTCCTACAGCCTACTGACTAATTTAACCTACCGTGGAAATCGTAATAGCGAAGATTGCCTTCTTAAACGGCTGCTTAACACACCTTGGAGGTATATACACAGTCGAGTCACATTATTACGACCACCACCAACATTTGTCGTCTAGAGCGTGTAGCAAATGAAAGAAGGCACGTGTCACTAGCTGGCTTCGAGGGTATATAATGTGTGCTGTAGGCATTCTGAAATCATATCACTCCCTGCTGTCATGGATAAAAGGAGCGATTTTTCAGATTTGAAAAAAGCGAATCGGCTTTTGGCAAAGGGTGTCAGTATTTATGAAATACAGCTGTTTGCTAATTGTTGGCGTGCTGGTGTGGTAAAAGGATATCATGTTTCAAGAAATGACACCATAGCGATTTAACCATGCGGAAACTACAGAGCACCTAGTGCCATTCATGTGAGAGGTAAAGGTCGGCTTTGAAGGTTCGTGAGGACTGATCGACACGCTACAGTGGAACAACTCACTGGCGAATGAAACTGGTGGCTACCGGAAGTTTGTCTAAAACGACAGTTCAGAGAACCTTGTGACGTATGGGGCTCCATTGCAGACGGTTGGTCACTGCAGTTAAAACGGCTTACTTCGCCCCATCCTAAAGTAACCGTACACTGTTCATCATCATCATCATTGTCAACCACTATCAATCTACTGCTGGACGAAAGTCTCCCTAAGCTTCTACCACAACGGTCTGTCTTCTGCCAGTCTTCTCCATGTTACTCCCGCATACTTTTAAATTTCATTCACCCATCTCACATGTAGTCTTCTACTGTGTATTTTCCTGTCCTTTGGAATATAGTCTAAAATTTCGGCTGTCCATCGATGGTCTGACGTTCTATCAGTATGTCCAGTCCATTGCCATTTCAGGGATTTTACTCTGATCATGATGTCTTCTACTATTGTCATTTTTCTGATCCACGAGTTCCTCTTCTTATATTTCCTGGTTACACCAAGCATGCATCTCTCCATGCCTCTTTGAGTTGTTTGTATACTTTGAATGTCTCTTTTAGTTAAGGTCCACGTCTCTGCACCATACGTAATCACTGGAAAGATGCATTGATCAAACACTTTTCTCCTAAGGCATAATGGCTTTATGCTCTTGAAAATTATATTGTTTCTTCCAAAAGTTCTCCAGGTCAGTTTTATACGTCGATTAATTTCTTCATCAATGTGATCCTCACTTGATATCTCCTGTACAAGATAAAGTAAGTATTGGTTATTTCCAGCTTTTCCCCATCAATCGATAAGTCTTCATTTTTGTAAAAGTATTGTGCATCCCTTTCGTCTTCTGAAAGTTCATTTTTAATCCCACTACTTCACTCTTGTCAGCAAGTTCCTGGGTTACACTATGCAGCTGTGATGGGGTTGTTGCAAAAATGACTACGTCATCATCAAAACAAAGGTGAGTTAGATAATCTCCATTAATCCTTACCTCTTTGTTTTCCCAGTTCAGTGACTGAAAGACAGTTTCCAATGTAGCATTAAAGAGTTTGGGAGATATAGTGTCTTCTTGTATCATTACCTTTCCAATTTTTCTGGGTGCTGTATTCTCAAATAGCCGAATCTTTTCACTAGCATTTTCATAGATGTTGTTAATATTATTAATGTATGCTTCTTCAATACCGCAGGAATTCAAAGCCATTGTAACTGCTGATAGTTTCACCGAATCAAACCTTTTCATCATTGATAAAAGCCATGCATAATGGAAGTTCATATTCCCTCGCTCTTTCAATTAGTTCTCTCAGTACGTGGATATGATCTATTGTGCTGTAGCCACTCCTGAATCCAGCTTGTTCTCTCGGTTGAGCCATGTCCAGTGTCACCTTCAAGCGGTGTGAAAGAACTTTAGTGAAGATTTTATAAACCACTGATAGGAGGCTGATAGGTCTGTAGTTTCTGAGATCCTCAATGTCACGTTTTTTATGTAGCAAGATCATAAAATCCTCGTTCGACTTCCTTGTAACGGACAGAAAACTTTCGAACTGAGTAATGACATCTTATTGTTAAAGAAATTTATACTGCGAAAAGGAAAAGTACCTCGGGATTATCAAAGATAGAGTCTGTCATTGTTGAGGGATATTGTATTACACCATCTACCAACAAGTAATTGGACACCCTTGTAATCGACTATATCTGCGGTCCTGATGCACGTCACGGCCGCCGCCGGTAAATATCGTGTGGGAAACAACAACGCAACCAGTCGCATGCAAGATGCCACGCAGTTCGGAGCTCTCTGAGATCCAGAAATGTGTAATTAACTTTTCATGAGTGAACTGCTTATATATTTCCTGAATTATATACTTTACTGAGAACCTTTTATTCTAAACCACTGCATCAATACAAGCACCTGTAGCATTAACACTGTTATTATTGTACCATTGAAATATGTCATATTTAGCTATATTTTTTTAACGTTCGAGTTTACATTTCCCTTCCTTTCATTTTTAGACTCAGAAGCAAAAGAATAAAGAGGGAGGAGGGGATGCTTATAAACTTCATGAACGAAAACCATTACTTTTCCTTTTTTTCTTTCAGTACTTTAAAATGCTTGAAAGTACAGTAAAATTTGCACAACAATTTAGTGTAAGTGTGTGGGTGAATTATGCTTTGTTATATTCAGGTTTCCTTATAACTAGCCGGTAATTATTTCCAGAAATGTTTTTTTTATACCAGAAAAATAGATAGTAAGTAGTGAAGGAATTGTTATAAACATAATTTGTTATAGCATGGTTTTACCATATCTGCAATCATCGCAGTATGCTACGTTGCAAAACATTACCTCCACGCGCATCATTAAAAAAAATTTATACATCCGTGGGCACAAGAATGTGTAACATTTCTTGCTGTGCATACAAGTAAAAATATATATAAACTGTACATAGCTAACTTCCGACTCACGTGTTTTTATATATTCATGCGTTTTCATTCATACACTGGAACATATACAGTATGAGACAAAAGATTACATTGCAACATTTTTAAGTAAAAATGAAGAGCTACAAACATAAAAAATGTATCATACAAAGCTGCTGAGAGCACTGGGCACGTACTATTCTTGCACTAAAATTGGCCATTGTTATAGGAGTGTTTGCTGAATGTTGTATAATACATTGGCACAACGTCATGTAACTGATGGCTCAACGTTGTAATAGCGGCTTCACGATGTTGGAGTGATGGCTTAATGATGTAAAAGATGTTAGTTCAATGCAGTCCAAATGATGGCTTAACGGTGTGTTATAGGCTGGCTCAGTGTTATAAAGACGTCAGCTCGTCGTTGCGACAGTGGAACAATGTTATATGAGCGATGGCTTAATGTTGTAAATGATGTTGGCACAAGGTTATTCAAACGATGGCTTAATGTTGTAAATGATGTTGGCACAAGGTTATTCAAACGATGGCTTGACGTTGTGTGCTGTGTTCACGCAATGCTATTCCAACGATGGCTCAATGTATTAAGAGTGGCTCAGTGTTGAAGGATTGATGGCTTTATGTTGTACGAAACATAGGTTTAATGCTGGCACAATGTTATATAAACGTTCATCCTTACGTTGGATCAACGCTGGCTAGTACACTGAGCCTACCGGAGGATGGTAAGCAGCCGCCGAGACATATGGATGGAGGCCCACAGTAGTATCCAAACATTTTGCCAACGTTTTGTGTTTGAAGTAAGGCCAATGTAAGTGTGCTGCCTGGGGTACGTATTATTAGAGATTAAGTTAATTAGTTATACGTTATGCCGGATATATACGAACATAATTTGCCCAGAATGCAGGAAATCGGTTATCGATTGATTTAGGAAAAAGTTCCTTAAATTATGCTATTCTTCCATGAAAGTTAAACGGTGTTTTTATACAATGTTGGCCACCCAAAATGCAACGCCAAAAGGATGCGTCACCTGCAAAAGAACACGCTGACGATTAGGATTGCAGGGCATATGAAAATAATGTGAGCCAGGCACGCCACCGAGAAGCACTATAAATAGGGTGCACAGAAGACTGGGTGTAATTAGTGGAAGTGTGTTGTGCTGCTTGGCCTTTGCGTGGTAAGCTTCCTGATGCCTCGTCGCAGAATACGGCAGTCATTCCAGCACGTTTCGGAGTTCGACAGAGGACGAATAATGACTTACCGTGACAGCGGTTTATCGTACCGAGGCATCAGTGACCGTGTGGGACGACATCCAGCCACACTGAGGCGAGTATGGATTCGGTGGGTGCGGGAGGGACAGACGGACCGAAGTGAGCGATAGCCGCTGCCGCGGCACACCACCGAACTAAAGAACGTAACGTGATGTTGCGCGGCGGGCATTGACGGCCCGCACCGCCACAACACGAATGTTAGCGCAGGAATTATAGTGTGTTGTACAACAACTTGTGTCAGCACGTACCGTTCGACGTCGTCTGCAGGAGCGGGGACTTGTCCCACGGCGCTCATTGCTCCGAATACCATTGACGTTACAGCACCTGCGAGTGCAGCGGCAGTGGGCCGTTGAACACCGCACCTGGACTACGGCATGGCACGACATTGTCTTCTGCGACGAATCACGCTTCTGCGTGCAACACCCTGATGATCTGAAACTCGTGTGGCGGCACCGCGGCGAGGGACTGTATGACGCCTGCATTACGCATCGCCATACCGATCCGTCGCCTGGTGTTATGGTTTGGGGCTCAATTGGATATGACACCCGAACTCCTCTGGTACGCATCGCGGTACACTCAACAGCCACCGCTACATCTCCGGCGTTTAGGAGTCTGTCGTCCTCCCTTAACGGCAGGACCTGTCAGCGGTCAAGTTGCAACAGGACAATTCGCGCCCGCACGTGGCACTCATCGTGAAACAATTCTTCACGGCCCACCAGGTGTCACTGCTGCCATGGCCAGCCTGTTCTGCCGATATATCGCCCATCGAACACGTATGATTGCCTATCGGCAACCGGGTGGCCCGGCAAGCTCCACCCGCTGCTGCGCATGATGAACTGTGACAACGTGTGGAAGCAACCTGGACCGACATAACCCAAACCCACATCCAAAGCCTCTTTTGTTCATGCCGCGGCGTGTAGCGACCATTATTACCAGCCATGGGGGCTACACAAACCATTGATGTCTGCGTGTTCCGCAAGTCGCATGGGTCTGTAAGCTCAATCGTTTCATCTTTGTATCTGTTGTTATGTGTTCAGTGAATCTGGCTTTGCTATCTCGTGTCCTTCTTGGTGTTGCATTTTGGGGGCCAGCAGTGTATAAATACACAGTGTTTTAATAAATGGGATAGAGCTTGAGATGTTAGGTATGCGGGCGAATCCTACCTCACACTGTGCCAGATTACTGGTCGTTTTGGTCGCGATAGTTTGATAGGTATCTCCAGAATGCTATCCACGAGAGAATGCGTTTGTGCGGTACATTAGTTGAACATATTTGGAAACATCGAAACAAGGTAAGGGGATGCATATGACATTCTAATGCTTTGCACAAAAGCGATTTTCTGAACCACAGTCTAACATTACGAACGTTACTTAATCTTGTTTCACAGATAATCAATTACAAAAAAGCGAGCTGCGTTTTTGAAACTTAGGATCCTCGTTATCATGAACACAACAAAGATTCCAAAAGAAACAATTTTTTGGTGTCTGGAAATGTGCTATGACTCGTAGAATACATGGGATCTGTTCAAACCGCTTTGTTCAGAAGCAAACAATTCCTGATAACTTCTTGTAGATATTAAATTACTCCTTATATCTAAAGTTCCTTTTTGTTAGAGTAAACGAAGTTCGCATTCCAGAAAAGAATGATTTCAACCTCGAACTGAAATAACAAGAAAATGCGAATGCTTGAGTATTTTAGAGTGTTTTAAACACGAATCTGATAAAAGTGAAGTACATATTCTATAAAGCTCTTAAGTTTGTTGATTTTACATAATAAATATAATTTCGCAAGTAAATTACTGAAAATCATTAACTTCGTTTTTTGTATTTGTTATTATTGGGTTTAATTAATATACAATAGTTTTTCAAACGAAAATCATTCTAGGTCCTATGAAAAAACGGAGGCTATAACAACGGATATCGAATAATAACGAAAGAAAAAGCAAACTAAGAAGATTCCCAAAGATAAATCAGACTTTCAAATCTTACGGTATTAATCAAATGACTTGTTCAAGTATTTGTGAATGCAAAATGCGCGATAGTGGAATTTCTGTACTGTATTGAAACCAAATGAAACACAGATGTATTACAATTACCTAAATACCTTTGTCCGTTATTAATATCCCGACACCTGTACGCCTTGAAATAATCTTTATTTATAGAAAAGGAAACAAAACGTGCTGATAATTTTGGTCCTTATGGCTACCACATTCTTTGCCTGATACTTAACTTGAATTTCTTCCTAACGTCCACCGATATTTTCTGCTATGCGGTCTTGAGCTTTCTTCATTGTAAGACAACTTTTTCGACGCCCAAGGATAATCTAACTCGCTTGAGTGATTCGCAGTGTTGTCCAAGTTAGGGATCTGGGCACACAGTCTGTCTTTCCGACTCGCATGGGCTCAAACTAGTCTGCAAAATAAATGCGAAGGTATAACCTGATGCAATGTAGTTTTTTTTATGAAACTGTGAGCCTTTCTTAATGTATTGCTGCACCATTGGTAGTGAATATACATTTGTCTAGTACGTATAAGAACAGCGAGGTATTCAGTTTTGTACCAATTCAAACCATAGAAATCTGCTCATACCCTCCGGCTGCCTCCACCAAACATTAGTATTAGGACGGCAGAGTGTGAAATATATATTTCCAAGAGTGTTCTGAGTGAACAATGTTTTATACAGAGCTCTGCTCTCACGCTTCTTTAGCTTCGGAAGCAAGCCTGCTCTTTCCTTATCACAGTTTGCTCATGTCTACTACGATTTGCTTATCACATCCCCGACTATAGAACAAGGTATCTTCATTTAAGACAAAACCTCAGTTAAGAGCAATTGTATATATATATACATACATACATACATACATACATACATACATACATACATACATACATACATATCACTAAGCTGTTCACCGGGATGCAGAGGTTACCTCCACAAAGAAAAGAGAAACTACCAGATAATTTTTAACTGGTTATTTACATATTGTTGCCATACCAAACTCCTCCACTTACAGCGATCTTGACATACAACTCGGGCTTAACTGACCTCCATCACACGACGCACACAAGAATCTTCTATACTTCATTCTTATGAAATTTTTCTCATGTAGACACTCCTGAATCTGATATTCCCATGACTTCCTTGGGATTCCACTGCCTCTCCTTCCTGACACTTGGGTCGAAACATTTTTCTTAGTAAGCATCTCATCACTCATTCAGTCTCCACCTTGCTAACAACATTTTGCTTCACATTACACAACTGCAGCACATCTTCATTCCTCACACGATGAGAACTTGTCCTGACACAAACGCTCGGTAAGTAACGCGTTTTCCCAGCACACAAACGTCTCCAATGTTTCTTTTGTAGTACCCAGGTTTCATTGCCCTACATCAGAGTAGGAACAATTACACTTTCATACACAGCCATGCGGGACTCCATTGAGAACCCATCATTCCTGTGAAAGCCTCTCAAGACAGCTATGATATTCAACGACGAATTCGCTCTCCTACTAATTTCACCTTCCAATTGGTTCTCTCTGTCAAACATGCTTCCTAAATACACAAACTCATTCACCTGGTGAATCACGGTACCATTTAGACTTGTGCTACATTCAGTACTACCAGTTCCCCGCTCACAAACCATAACTTTGGTTTTTCCCTTATTAATACTCAGTTTGAGTTTCATGCAAACTTCTTGCATCCGCGACAACATACTCTGCAACTCACTTTTGCTCTCTGCCAACAGTACAGTGTCATCAGCATACAGCAATCTACACACACGCATATTACCAAGACATAAACCAGTGTTATCTCCTTTGTCATCACGCAAGCATGCATCCATAATTATATTAAACAGCCAGGATGGCATTACACAACGTTGCCTGACTCCTGCACCAATACAAAGCCATTTTGATAAAACACAATTCACTTGTGCACAAGCTCTACTACCAGCATACATGGCTGCATAAATGGTAACATATGCATACATATATACTTGCTAAAAATATATTGCAAGACGTATCTCATGCCATAATTGCCAAAGTTTTATTTCCTTCAACAGAATTATTATAGCTGTCGGACAGGCGGCACTGACATCTGCGATCGAAGGTTATTTTTTTTTTTTAGGGTTTAACGACCACCATAAAAAACTCAATGAGCTATAAGTTGTCGTCCGTCTTTAAATTAGGGCCACTGGGTCCACCAAAAGGGGAGAGGTAGTACCGTAAAACAAACATAACAGCCATCTCGCACCAGGATTCGAACCTAGACACACTTGGACGAACAGTCATTGGCCAGCATTAGACCACTGCACCACCATAGTGGCCGACAACGTTTTTAAACATGACCAAATTACCTTTCCAACCATTCCCATGGATGCGTAACACCTCGTTCGACAAACGTTTTGCATCCAAAATAGCAATTTGGAAAAACAGAAATCAATACGCGATTTTCAGGGTTTCGCGTATGACAAGGCGGCATAACAAATACGGTGTAGGACGTGATGCATTCGTTCATGAACTACCTCAATATTATTCATTCCGCATTATAAATCTCCCACCTTTTACTAAATTATTAACCAGTTTCTGACCGACACAAACACGACACAAGTAAGACAAAATACCATATGGGATTGCAAAGATTACGTGGGAAAATAGATTGAAATATAGAAGGAGAATATCCGTTACAAACATTTCCAACAAATTATGTATGCTGTTTGCTAGGTATTGCAAGAAATAAAGATTAATCGTATAACTTCGTTCTGTTTATTTCATATGAAACAGTTGCTCTTTATATTATCGTCAACCATTAAAATTCGAGAATCTCAAAATTTTTGCCTAAAGAAATTTTATCTGTCATTGGTGCACCGGTGTGAAAAACTTAAGAACGAAGCAGGTTTTTCCTGTAGTGCTGCAGGGGGACGGGGGGTCTCGATATGTAACGTTCAAACCATAGGAACTACATTACTTCGTGAAATTTTGCTGTAAACAACATTGACATTAACGTCGGATCATAAGGTAACCAAGGTAGTGAACCTCGATGCACGATCTTGACACGAAGAATCCCAAACAATACAAATTCATATCCTTCGGCTAAATTTGAAATTTTTTATTGCACATGTTTTGAGGTATAAGAACTTTCAGGATTCCTAGAACCCATCGTCAGGTACATAAAAAACAGAAGAAGAATATACACTGACGGAAAAAAATCCCAACACCAAGAAGGGGTTGTGTTAAATAAACGACAGTTGATAGGCGTTGAGAGTACATCTGTAAGATGACGTCTATGCAAATTTCGCGCTCGGCGCATACGTGTGGTGCTAGTAGCGCCCCTTGGAATATGCAAAGCAGGTTTGCTGTAAATACGCGCTGTAACGTTCGTGAGCGTTAGTTATCGTTGAGATTCAACGTAGTGTGTTGATGTTAGTCAAGAATGCCTTTAAGAAGACGAAGAAGCCATTATCAACAGCTCACGGAGTTTGATCGAGGTCGTGTAATAGGGCTACGAGAAGGTGGATTTTCTTTCCGCAATATTGCAGAACGACTTGGCAGGAATGTAGCCACTGTGCATGGTTAATGGCAGCGGTGGTCAAGGGAAAGTACTGCTTCAAGAAGACCGGGTTCCGGCCGGCCACGGGACACTACTGAGAGGGAAGACCGCCGTGTTCGGCGTAGGGCCGTGGGGAATCGTACTGTGTCTGCGGCAGCAATTCGAGCTGCAGTTGCCACCACAGTGACACAACGAACTTTTATAAATCGGTTACTTGAGGGACAGCCCCGAGCCAGACGACCTGGAGCGTGCATTTCACTTACTCCAAACCACTGCCGTTTGTGACCTCAGTGGTGTCAAGCTATAGCTCATTGGAGGACGGAGTGGAGATCTGTTGTGTTTTCCGATGAAAGCCGGTTCTGCCTGGGTGCCAGTGATAGCCGTGTGTTGGTTAGAAGGATGCCATGTGAGCGCCTGCAACCAACCTGTCTGCGGCCGAGACACACTGGACCTACACCTGGAGTTATGGTCTGGGGAGCAATTTCCTATGACAGCAGGAGCACTGTCGTGGTTATCCCACGCACCCTGACGGCACAGTTGTACGTCGGTCTGGTGATTCAACCTGTTGTGCTGCCATTCATGAACAGCATTCCAGGGGGTGTTTTCCAACAGGATAACGCTCGCCCGCATACCGCTGTTGTAACCCAACGTGCTCTACAGAGGGTCGACATGTTGCCGTGGCCTGTCAGATAACCAGATCTTTCACCAATCGAGCACGTATGAGGCATCATTGGATGACAACACCAGCGTTACCCCCAACCAGCAATAACCGACCTTGTATTGATCGACCAAGTGCAACAGGCATGGAACTCCATCCCACAAACTGACATCCAGCACCTGTACGACACAATGCATGAACGTTTGCGTGCTTGCATTCAACATTCTGGCGGTTACACTGGTTATTAATGTACTAGCATTTCACATTTAAAATGGCTCTTCTCGCGCTTACATTAAGCTATGATCTTGAAACCTTAATCGATTAAATATGTTACCTATGCGAATGTATTGCCGCCATTTCATTCCTCTACAACGACTTTTTCGTGGTGTTTGGATTTTGTTTTTTGTCAGTGTATTACGTGACATATTATATACACAATGCATAAGGTATGATATATGATACAGAGTCACGTGGTTAAAATTTTCTAAAAAACGTGGTAATTATCATGAAAGAAAAAATATTGAATGCAGGAATGCACTGAATTTCGCATTGCAATAAATAATATAAAAAAGTAGTTTGTTACTAAATTAATTTGTGTTGTTCTCAGCTTGCAGGATACATCTTAATTTGGATATACAACGGGGAACGCCATAGCAATTTTTGAGATTTGTAGCGTCCTCAATTTTTATGGTGTTACACTAAGGGGAGGTGTCCTCAGTCGTTGCAGGAAGCAGTTAGAAACATTATAGTAGTGAATGAATAGCATAAGTCGTTTCACATTAACTGTCGATCCAAATAGTCCCGCAAGTGTTCTATGGGATTAAAGTCGAGCGATTTCGCCCGACGAGAGTGATCGAAGACATAGCTGTCGTGTCCCTGAAACCAGTGACGAACCTACTTAGCGACGCAGCAATGTCATGTTGGTAGACACCATCTCCGTCACGGTAAACTTCCAACATTAAGGAATGCATGTGGTCATCGAAGGTGGACAGGTAGCCATTGACGTTCAGAGACCCATCTAGTGGTACCAGCAGTCCCACGTCATACCAGGAAAAGATTCCCCAGACATACCCACTGCAACTTCCGGCACTTACTTGACCGATAAACTTGTCTGTGTGTTTGTTCTCGTGTGTTTGGCGCCGTATTTCCAACCGCCCGTTACTTCTGTGGAGTAGAAACCTCTATTCGTCGGAGAAGGCTACCTATTCCCACTCTTCCACTGTTCAGTACGGTAGTCCTATGTGAACTGCAGGCGTCGTTATCGATGAAATCGAGTTAACATGGGCACCTTGAGACAGCGTCCACACCGGATACCGATGCGTAACAGAGTTTGCTCTACTGTTATCAGGGACACATGGCTAGTTGTCCCAGCATTCTATTGCGTGGTAAATTGCTGCACCGTCGCGCGTTGATTGCACTTTACCAGTCGACGGAGGCAACGTTCTTCTATTGGTTCGATGGCTTTTGATGCTCCACAGTTATGACGTCGGAAGGTACTCGGTGTTCCAGCCGTCCATTATTGGTACACCCTTACTAAAGCACTTTGCGAACAGACCCCACCCGACCTTTGGAAAACGGTTTGGCAAGTTATCTCACCAAATTTACTGTGAATTCTTCCTACTCAATAAAGAGCACCACACAAGCTATTGATAGGTTAAAGTTAATTCAGCCACTACCAAATTCCTATTTTTTGGCGTCCCTAGATGTAGTTTCGTTATACACGAATGTACCTATGGAAGCTACATTTCAGTTGATTCAGGCTTTGCTCATTGATTCTGACATTCCTGCCAATGATATTGCTTTCATTATGAATGCTCTTCATCTCATTAAAAAGCGTTCATTTTTTAAATTTCAGAACATTTTTTACCAACAAACCGACAGGACAGCCATGGGTTCACCTTTATCCGCAGTCTTAGCAGAAATTCTTCTACAGCATATTGAAAATAAAGTCATACCAGAATTCCCACAAAAACCTAGTCTCTATATCCGTTACGTTGATGACATCTTGGTAATTTGGCCATATACCATAAATCAGTTACATCAGTTTGTCAACGCTATGTCTGCTCAATACCCCTCCATCAAACTCACGATAGAACTTGAAAATAATTTCGTCTTACCTTATCTTGACTTTCAAATTACTCGTAACCCTTCTGACAATTCCCTGACTTTTGCCGTTTATCGAAAACCTACTTCCACACCCACTCTAATTCCGTACAATTCTGCTCACATTTTTCAGCATAAAATTTCTGCTCTGCACTTCTTATTTAGAAGAGCATATTCACATTCTTCTAGCCATTTCGCCAGAGCTCAAGAACTACAATGGATATCATCCCTCGCTAAAAACCATGGTAACCCGGACAACGTTGTTAAGGGGGTGCACAATAAAGTACGGTTTTCTATGTCAACTGCTTTAATTAGTGAGCAAGTGCCTAAAAAGTATGTTGGATCTGTTGATTTTAATCCACATATTGTAAACCTCCTCACCAACATATGTTCTCGTCATAAAATACAATTTGGAATACGATCATGCAATCTATATACCATTATCCGCAACGATCGTGACAAAATTGACAAAGGGAAAAAATGGGGTGTGTATGTTATTCCTATGCTCGACACTATCTCTGGTGAAATAAATAACCATTATGTGGGTTCTACCAAAAGAAATTTGGATTTGAGATTAAATGAACACAGATATGATCTAAAAATGAATCACCAAAGCACCCCTTTGCAAGAACCAAAAGTGCTGGAAACTCCATCCCAGACTGGGACAACGCTAAAATCATAAACACACCTAACTCTGTTTATTCCTTGTTATTTACAGAAAGTCTCTATATTTCGGCTTATAATACACGTTGCTGTAAAGACTATTATTCTTATGTTTTACCTGACACCTTGGAGCAATCTTGTTGGGAAGGACAGCACAATAGCAATTATGTCTGTTAAGTGATCTTCATTGGCTAATTATGCTTCCTTTTTTATTGTCTTGTTATCTGGTATATCATGTGACATTGACATTATCTTTCCCATGATGCATCTACTCCACGTACTTAAGACCAGCATGTAACCACATGGTAAAATCACATCTGAGGAAGGTGTCAATGTGACACCGAAAGTGCTCATGTGTTTTTAAACTGCATATAGATTTCGTTTTTTAGCTGAATAAATATCATCGTGCAACAAGACGGATTTCTTTTAATACTAGTATTCATGCACGAATTATAGTGTCTACCGCCATACTTCCGCATTTTTTATTGTGAATCACAGTCTTCTTTAAAATTCATCACGTGGAGCCATGCTATGCAATCATTTAGAAATTTTCGTGGAAAACTTTCAAGGGAATCGGCACATTTGTGATTTTTACTGAATTGCAGAGATTTAAATGTCATTCCACTACATCTGCGTATCTTCAATTCTTCATTTACCAGACGAGACGCCAGGATTATAAGGACTACCGAAAGGAAGAGACTACTTCAACAGATCAGAAGTAAGCGCAGTAGTATTGACTTCCTTAATAAGAAATGCTATACCGGTTACTGATTCCTAGCTGACTCCTCACACCAATTATTTTGGACCGTACATTATTCATAATTACAGTAATAATCGAAAATGAAATGAAGGTTTTATTTAACACCCATGTGAAAAAACTAAGATTGTTGGTGGATTCTGAAGTTCGTAGTAGAACGCATAGGCTGTTTGGTTTTCAAACAAGACATCCTATCGGCCTTTCTGAACAAGGATCATTACATGGATCACCTAATGTGGGTAATGGATTGGATTTGCATTAACTGGACAATGACAGCTATATCTCTGATTCCCATAATGGAGTCAGAAACCTAAGTGATAAAGTTCTGAATCCCATTCAACTAAGAGCCTTGCAACGAGGTTACAAGTTCGCTTACCCTAACCAACGTAAAGTGGACTTATTCAAAACATTTCCGCAAATTGAGAAAATTCTCTACTCACTTCCAATAGAAGATAGGAACTTTGCGAGAATAAAAATCGCAAGGTCTCTTCAAAAACAAAATCCAAGACGGTGCCTTCTTTTTGATTGTCTTGTTATCTGGTATATCATGTGACATTGACAATACCTTTCCCATGATGCATCTACTCCACGTTCTTAAGACCAGCATGTAACCACATGGTAAAATCACATCTGATGAAGGTGTCAATGTGACACCGAAAGTGCTCATGTGTTTTTAAACTGTATATAGATTTCGTTTTTTAGCTGAATAAATATCATCGTGCAACAAGACGGATTTCTTTTAATACTAAAGAAGTGATTACTGGGTATTTGTTTCCCTGTCCAGGAATTGCAGATGGTGAGTCGAATGTTTTGCAATATTCAGATCACTTTATGTCTTTATATATAAAAATACCCCACTGGAAAGTAGAGACCTTGAAACAAACGGTCATGTGACTTCCTAAGTCTGATTTTTCAGCTTATTATTTACATTTGTTTATCACTTTTTCTACTGCAAGCAAGCAATATTATAGAACTGCTGCAGATGTAGTAATCTAAACCCTACACATAATTTAATAGTACACCTACTTAAATTTTTTCACAAAACTGGCACAAGAATAAAGCAGTTTCGACTGGAAAACCTAATTCAATAAGGGATTTTAAAAGACTTTATTTACAAGAATAACAAATGCATTCACTTCCGGTAAAAACTTGGATACATTTCCCAAAACTGAGACAATTTGGTCACATAACAACCGTTTGTTTCATGGCCTCCTCTTTCCAGTGGGCTGTGCACCGTCTTTGGCCATCTGTTTGCTAGTCCTTCGATTCCAGGGCGGTACCAGTTCTTGTCCTTCCTGGCAAAGAACTTCTTCAGCCTAGTTGCCACCTCCTCCTGATTGTTGAAGCCCCGCCCGTTTTCGTAAGTGGCATCTTATTTATTCTCACAAAACTTAATACTTCCTACATGATCGAGTTTATTGACCGTACAAGACTTCCTCATGTCGAGGTGCTGAGCACGGCTGTACTTGTACGCTCTAGCTTGTAACTTTCGGTGGAGCTGAAGGTCGGATGGTGGAGGGTGAAAGTGAAGCTAGAGTACGTGTTATTGCTGCATCTCATTTCGAGCGAGAGCTGTTTTCTGGAAGAAAGACAAATCATGTTCTTCGGAAAGAAACGCAGCTACAAAAAATAGGCGTTTGACTTGAGGAATCCGTCCGATTAACTCATTCTGGTTAACCGCATGAAGTTGTCTTGGATGGAATTCCAATAACATTCGAAAATGCAGGAAACGTAGCTCTAATATATATAGTTAATATATAAACATAGCTCTATTGTCTCTTTCAAATTGTCTAGATATGCAATTACTTCAGAATGAAATCCAGATATATAATCCCAAACACATTTCCGAGGGTTGAAAGCATCAGTACGTGAGTACATTTCGAAACTGTATTACATCCTTTATTAACGTCATTGACTCGACTCTTCTCTTACTAGAGTTCATGGCGTTTTCGTAAGTGGCATCTTATTTATTCTCACAAAACTTAATACTTCCTACATGATCGAGTTTATTGACCGACAAGACTTCCTCATGTCGAGGTGCTGAGCACGTCTGTACTTGTTCGCTCTAGCTTGTAACTTTCCGTGGAGCTGAAAGTGGAGGGTGAAAGTGAAGCTAGAGTACGTGTTATTGCTGCATCTCCTTTCGAGCGAGAGCTGTTTTCTGGAAGAAAGACAAATCATGTCCTTCGGAAAGAAACGCAGCTCCAAAAAAATAGGCGTTTGACTTGAGGAATCCTGCCGATTAACTAATCTTGGTTAACCGCATGAAGTTGTCTTGGATGAAGTTCCAATAACATTCGAAAGTGCAGGAAACGTAGCTCTGATATATATATATTTAATATATAAACAGTAGCATGAAGTTGGTATTTTGAAATTACAAAGATCTTTAACTGTAACGTATCAGTTATGTTTGAAACTTATGTCACGTTTGCGGACATTTTGACGAACCGTAAGGTTTCTGGAACATTACTGTTACATTGCGCAACGTACCTGAAAAGTCTCAATGTTTCAGTGTTACGTACCTTTAACATATACGAAATATTCTGTGATGTGTGGGTATTTCTGATTAAATCACAAGCAAACGCGAATTACGAATTTTCACATCTGCGGAAACGTAAAATTTGGTCTGCTGTTATGATTATAATCCAAAATCAGATTATCGTTCTTAATTATTTCTGTTCTCTTTTCATTAAAATTCCACGAAACATTCTGGCGTTTTCCATGTTATAGTGCACCCCATCAACATTCCTAAAACTGGATGTAATCGAAAGAACGTGATATACATATACAAGAAACATCCATCTAAGTTTTGAATAATCTTGTTACCAGACGCTTTATCAAGCGCTTCACATTTGAAATTGCAGGCGCACAAGATCCTTTGTGAGAAATGCCAAATTCGTTTTTATTCTGACAAATGTTTTTCATAAAAAAACTGAAAATAAGTTGCCCATATGGGATTTCATTCATGGACATCGGGCGCCTCCGGGCAATCACATAAATTAATTCTAAACCTCCAGATATATGAATGCCGGTCGTTTCGACTAGCGAATCCTGTATTAGTTTTATTCAAATTAATCGGAAACTTTAAACTTGGACGTACTGTAGATATACGTAATTATAAATACTCCATTCTGTGAACACTCAAGAAACGCATATAGCGCATTAAACCCTTTTATTTCTGTGACATCGTAAGTATAAAAAATTTTCGCCAAGCTTTCGCACTCCACTGAGAGGCTTTCTCAAGGCAATGGTGGACATAAACAATTATGTCTACCATTGCCTTGAGGAAGCTTCCCAGTGAAGTGCGACGACTTGGCGAATCTTTGTACTTGCTGGTAGATATAAACAAATTTTAATGTCTACCATTGCTATGCGAAAGTCTCCCAGTGGAGTGCGAAAGCTTGGAGAACCTTTGTACTTACTACAACACAAAAATAAATGGATTTAATACGCTATATGCGTTTCTAGGTCGTTCTGTGTAGTATAGTGGTTATCATACTACGCACCTTCCGGGAGACGCAGATTCATTTTCCGTTCCATGACGTTGAAATTTTCACATTTTCTGATATTATCTGACTTCATAACCATGTCATATTATACCAAAATACATATTTATACATATTGAAAACATTCATTTTTTATTCCTTGTAAGATATATAAATTGCTGATAATTTAGTTGAAGTGACGTAAGATAAGGAATACGAGCTATCTTAAAACTGTGGCGTCTTTAATAAAACATCTTTTCCCATTTTACGATTTTGATTCGTATTTAGTGAAATCAGAGTTAACTATAAACGAAGTGATGTACGTTTTCAGAAATAACAATGCAAACGTCATTACTGGCATGAATATCCTTCGTCTAGTTGAACATCTTTGTTGACCAGGTACATCGCTTCACAGCTACCGTATTGCCTCTCGTAGCGCTCTCTTTCGACTGTATAATGGGTCCTGCCATACTGCTCGGATTGTCGGAGAATTGTTCGCGAAAGATCAGAAGGATTCCCAGGTATTGCATTGTCATCCAGATTTCCAGACACGAATCCAATTGACCATTTATGGTTGATCTTGAAATATTAAATTTTATCCGCTTCGGCTCAACTATGCTACATACCATTGTTAAAGACAAAAATGTGAAGGATACAATCTTTTTGAAAAAAATATCTGTTTACACATTAATATATGTAATATTTAAAATCATGTGAAAATGTAAACAACTGATTTCATTTATATCAATGTCTTGTTCATTGTTGTTAATACTACAAACCTTCAGGCAAAAAATTCTATTCCGCAAGTTAATCTCGAATTTCACTGCCAGCCAGAGAAAATCCCACATCATGAAGGAACGCCCGAAAACATACCAAACTGCACACACAGGTAGCCAAGGGGGTTCTGAAAAAATTATTTAATTGCTACATACAGACTAGGCTTTAGTGACCGAACATACTATATGATCAATAAGGAGTGTGGCCCGCAGTTTTGGCGATACAGCGTTTAATCCGACGTGGCAGCATGCACTGAGAGTCCGAAAAGAGCCTTGGGGTATCGTGGACTTTGTGGTGTTGAACCAATACACAGTTCATCTTCATTTTTGCAGGGGGTGGGAGGGTACTCAACTGATTTCCAGTCGTTTCTCTCGATGGGTGAGGATTTGTGTGATCGTGGTGGCCATGGAAGCATCCGCATACCGTCTAAAACATTCAGGCTTCTCCGAGTAGTATCCGGCCTAGTGTTATCCCGTTAAGAAACGTCGTTTTGGATATCCTGCATATACGGTAGCGCCACGGGAAGCAGCACCTCGTCAACATAATGGTGTCCCGTCAATTTACACCTAATGCGTGCCATCGGTGTACAGCCGTTACCACCAAACACCATAATCCCACGTTGCTGAGACGTATGGCTTTCCACAATGGCGGAGGAATATACCTATCTGTTACTTCGCCTCCAGACTCTCACACGGAGACCATCCGTTATCAGACAGAACCGCGATTCGTCGCGGAACACAACACCGTTCCATTCGGCACGGCACGCAGCTTTGGAGCGGCACCAAGCCAATCGGTGACGGCGATGGCTCGCTGTTAAGGATAGCCTTCGCAACGGACGCCTGAGTAGTGAACCAGAGGCAGCCAATCGGCGCTACACTCTTTGCGTCGTTATCGGAGCACCCAAGTATCCTCGTACACTGTGCAAAACGTCACCCTTTATTTCATGTGCGTCCGCTACAGCATAACGTCGAATGCGACGATCGGTGCTCTCGGGTATCCGTCTTCTTGCTCCGGTGTCTGTACGACGTTGCACTGATCCCTCCTGAGAGCAGGGTCTCCAAATGCGACCGATGGTTGTGGCATGATGTTGTGTTTCTTCCGCACAACGACGCAAGGACCATCCAGCGGTACGAAGACCAACCATGCCACCTCTCGTGAAATCATCCGTTTGACGAAATCGAGTACGACGTCGTGTTAACGGCATCGGCACCTCTTGTTTGTTCTCCAGACATGGTTACAATAAAACCACTCACTTCTCGTGGCCGTGACGACGTCTCGACTGATGTCTTCACGTGCTGGTTGTTCGCTTTTATCCCAATCGTCGTTCGTGAGATTAGCATGCAAATGCAATCATTTGCACAACTTGTATGTGTGCACCCGCCCTGGAATTTGCGTAGAGCTGCGTTCACAATTTCGTAGTGTCGCATTTTTTTTGTCCTGTAATGTATAAATATTTCCCACAAATATCGTATATGGAATGCCCGTAGGATGTCAATTCTAATACAGAATTAATTTTAATTTCAGAATACACCAGTGTGGTAAGTTGAGGGTATAAAGTAATTTGATCAAAGTACAGTATCTTTGTTTGCAAAACTGAAGTGGTTTTTAAAATGACTTTGGTTAAGCAAGGGCGAGTATTATGTCGCTTCGTGGACAGTGCATCAGTGTCCCTCTCTCGATTCTTTTTATCGTTTTGGAACTTTTTTTTTATTTGACAGGCTTGCTTAAAGAGCACATAAGACAAACCACGATCGACAATAAATTCTGATTGTAAGAGGCACCTCTTTTATCATTTGACTGCGTATTACAACTCTAGGACAGAATCGTTCATCACATCTAGGTGATTCAAAATCTTCAATACTGCATATTTCGCTAGTGTAATTCTTTTCTCAAAAAATGAAATTGCTTAGCAACATTTCTCGACTTAAACTCCTACAAATTATCAGCAATCCAAGAATTTACTTTCAGTAAGTTTTAAAAAATAATGTAACAACACTTTTGCCTTCTAATATTTTACATAAACTAATTTCTAAGTAATTAACTAACTTAAAATTTTAAATAATAGGTTGGGGAAAACAGAATATTTAAAATTGTTTTAAAAGAGATAATTATTTTGCAAATAAAGAGTGTTCCTCAATTTCATGTAAAGAAGCATTTGTGTACAACGTAGTTTCTGCTGTTTGAAATACACGAATACTAATCAACCGAAATTACACGATTGGTCTTCTGGTTTTCCTTTTTTCTAACATGTTTTACCCAGAAAGAGTGTTATAATATTCTGTAGTATTTACCAAGACAATAGTTCATTTTTTCAGTTCAAAAGATTAATGACCTTTCTCGGTGAATAATATAATGTTTTAACATTTTGTAAAGAATGTTATGCATTTAGATGTAAACTGGTTTTGATTATCTTGTTGGACTGAATTTAAAAAAAAATGTCAAATCTATTTCAAGAGACTTTAATCGGATTTTGAAAACTAACTCATTGGAAATATCTCAGATATGGAATTTTGATATGTTGTTTAATTTTCTTATATAATCGGTCATATAAAATAGCATATTTCAACTATTCATCCGCAATAGAGTTCCTGATAAAATTGCAGGTTTTTCTAAGGGTTTTGAAAATTAGTGCCTTGTTTTGAAATGTCACATCACAATTAAAGGGCAAAGTGTTGCAGGTGTCAGCGTGAAATAGTTAGGTTTGCTCAATAAGTAGTGATATTTTCTGGGTGAAAGAAACAAAACATTATATATCTAAAAATAATCGCTACGATGAGACAGGATGCTGCTCCATCCAGATATCTACAGCTCTACGCATCTAATTATACGAAATGAGCCGTTTGACTGTGGAAACTTATTTAAATCTCCAAAATGTGAAAATTTCAGGGCGATAGATCAGTAATATACTCCCGATGATGAAGGGCTACCTTGAAAAAGCACTGCATATCGTTTGCATGTTAACTGCCGTATTCGCAGGGCGTAATCATGCAGAATCACAATACATTGTGTGAAGTTGCCAGGTCTCTTGTTTTTGACAGCTTGCCGAAGCCTCATTAAAGTTTGAAAATGTCCTTCGGTATTGAAGGTTAATCATTTTGATAGGCACTCAAGAACCAATGGTCTTCAATGCTGACAGAACAGGTTTAACATCGCCTTCCATTCGGAAATGGTGAACCGTGATTTCCTTGTCGGTGGCGATGATGAATGTTGCCACTGAATGCTCTGGCATTTCCATTCTGTCTCGAAATGATGACACCAGGTTTCGTCCCAAGCAATAATGCGTAGCAAAAAATCTTCATCATGCTTTGGCGTTTTGACTCTGGCTCAAAATGATGAAACGAGCTTTCGTCACCAGCAATAATGCGTAGCAGGATATCTTCATGATGCTCTGTTGTTTCGACTTTGGCTAGAAATGGTGACACCAGCTTCCGTATCCAGCAATAATGCGTAGCAAGAAATCTTCATCATGCTCTGGCGTTTTGACTCTGGCTCGAAAGGATGAATCAGCTTTCGTCCCCAGCAATAATGCATAGCAAGAAATCTTCACCTTTTTCATGGTAGCGGAAGAGCTAGTGTAATAATAATCCCATTGATTGACTCATCTGTTCATCGGACTGATGTTTCGTACCCACGTGGTGTAAATCTAACGACATTGAAGGTGTGAATGCATTATTGTATTGACAATTCCGATGCTCACACACCTATTGTTCGCCAGTTCCCGGATCGTGATTCTTTGTTTGGCTTTAACTGCATCATCCACGCGTGCAATTGTCGTCACTGAAACAGTTCGACGTGGTGCTTCGGATCTTAGCTGGTCTGCAGTACTTGTTTGCCCACTACTAAAGAACTGGCACTACCGCATTGCAGTTCTGCGTAAAAGACATGCAGGCCCATACACCGCTTTCATTCGCCTGTGAATTTCCCCTAGTGACGTCTCCTTTGCTTTCAAAATGTGATTTACAGCACGTTGAGAAACCCTGGACGTATCCATCTGCTGCCAGAGAAGAACAAAATGAGTCCAACAAGTTACACACCTTCCGTAACGAAAACGTTTCATTACATTTGCATAGCCTTGTAAGCTAGCGAAACAAGTTGAAAAAATTAGTAAGCACAAAATCATTCCAGCTCAAGAGTCTCGCCTATTATTTGAACAAGACCGGCGGATAGGTTTCTCTCATATAACACCACACACACAGAACAGCACCATTTTCCGTGGATGTCATGTTCTGCAGTAGATATTAATGGCTGGCCTGGGTCGACCAAGGATCCCTTGCGAATGATTATCTCGCAACAGATCCATTTTTCATCCCCGGTGACAACCTTCCACAATAAAGTCTTTCTTTGAAACCTCTTCAACAACGACATGCAGATGCTCAACCGTTGACCAACATTACGCTCCGGTAATGTATCCGGAACCGACTTACCATACTTCTGGATCTCGCTCAACGGCTGTTGATGCTGTACCAGTGTCGATTGAGCCGTTTTCAAACATTTCGATAGTTGCGTGGTCATTTGTGTGGTATCCTCTTGCAACAGCAGTTCCAGCTCCGGGTCTGCGAGTTCCCGTGGTCTACTTGCACGTGGCTTATTTTCCAAACTTAGATCATCTTTCTTATACCTGGCAAACCATTCTCGACACGTCCGCTCACCTATTACCGTTTCACCATATGCCTGACTCATTGAACCGTTTTCTTCGCTCGCAGGTTTCCCTAAATTAAACATGAATAACAAACAGTGCCGAAAATGAACTTTGTCGGCAGCCAAGCTTGGCTTCATGTACGAAATGACAGCACGAGTCGCCGGGCGGTTGGACACCTACAGCATCCGCTAGCGGGGGCGGCGGAAACTTCCGCATAATTCTAATATGTCAAATAATGTGACAAAAGTGAAATTAATCTTCTTTTCTCAACACTACTAATTCGTTGTTCTTTTTTTCGTAATTTGGGCTTCGTCTCTACACATTTGTAGCTAGCCTTAATTATATAACGATGGTAATTGGTATTTTATTTAGAAAATAAATTATAATCACCCTCAAAACCATATCTTTTCCTATTTTCAACTAACGTTCTTATGTCAATTTTGTTAAAATGTGGTAAACATTTGATCACCTATAACATTGAAAATTAACCGTTCGAACGATTGAGTTTCTTAATTCTTAAAATGTGAAAATACGAACTGATAGCACGAGTCGCCGCCGGTTGGACTCCTACAGCATCCGCTAGCGGAGTAGGCGGAATATTCATATTTTCTACCATGTCTATTCATATTTTTATGAAGATGTTCAAGAAATTATAGAGAACTTATACATATCACAAAAACAAAAACTGTATTCTATGGAAGTAAAATTTATGAAGCAAAAGAAATGAGTATTGAATCAAGAAAATTGTATGGAGTAAAGATATTAGGAAATATTTACCCCCAAACCAGTGATATGTAACGAAAAATAAAACGTTCCTACAATTATAGTAAGTAAACAAATTTGTTAGTATTCCATTTTACAGTGACTTCGTAATAGGATCAGCAGTTTGAACAGATTGTTTTACATTTTGAGCATCCATGATCGTCAAAAATGTCTTTATGGACAAAGAAGTTCATTAAATCAGATTATTCTCTCAATCTTTAGCAGCTAGAGCATACTCCCACATATGACTGAAGTAGTCAAAGATATCATCTAAAGCAAAATGTTTTAAATTAATAATTGATTTCAACGTCAGAAAACAATTGCTCACTTCCATAATCTAATAGGTTTTCTTAAACAAACTAAAAAATGAGAGGTATGCACAATGTCTCTTACATGAAAAGTTCCTATGGGTAAATGACTTAAGTATAAATCCATGAAACCGTGCGACGGTATGTTAAAAGTATAATAATGTGGCATAAATACGGACAGTCGTATTTTTATTTCGAACAATCTGCTGTAATGAATATAGATAATTATAATCGATGTGGTTTTTTAACTCATTCCGTCACTTAGCAATTTGAGGTCAAACCAATGAACATTTCTCTAGTGTTGGGGTTACCATAACATCTAGTGCAAATTGTTTAACATATGCATCCTGATAAGTAATATTTTGAGAAAAAACAAAACAACAACAATTCAAAAGAGGAAAATCATGTGTGAAAGACGTTTGCAAGTACCTTTGTTTCAATAAATTAGGCTGTGCGAGCTGATAAGAAATTGCAATTCTGCACCAACAGAGACAAAGTGTGAAATAAGTTAGTAGCTAAATAGCAATAAAGTTTGCTTCTTATATTTTCCTTTTTAGAGATGCCGTATGCGCAAACTCTTGATGTATATCACAACTGCGCACTAGTACATTAAATACTGCATTACATTTCATAGCGAAAAAGGATTAAAAGAAAAAAATCAGTTGCGAAATGCATGCACTGATTCGAAAATAAATAGCCCAATAAATTTTCTAGAGTTCGTAGTACATTTAACGTAAAATGTTTCTTGGATATGATTAGAGATAATATAAGAATAGGAAACATTAAAAATTGGAAAAAAGTTGACCTTTTCTACACATTTTGTTTCTGTTATCGGGATTAACTCCCTTTCCGGAATTTTTTACACCGCTTCTTAGGTCTGCCAAAATATTAAATTTATTGTAATATTATATCCTGTTTTTTAATATAAAAACTGCAAATATATTTGACGTTTCAATGAAGTTCTTTGGACGTGCTGTCTACTTCACTTTGAAAGAATGGTTTTATATAATAACCCGAATTCACTACATAACTGATTTTTTTCCTTATTGCATGAAAAATATTATTCGTATATCCTCAAAATTTTGAAATTTGAAGATTTCCAGTGCGGGACAAATGCAGTTTTATAATTTAGAGATATGTGTCTAAACGATCTCAGTATAACACGGAGACACTGCAAACTAAATACACATGATAATTCTGACTGCTTTATTTCCTACAGGAAATCACCAAAAACGTAGGAAGCAATTTATAGACAAATACGGTGATAGAGATTTATATTTTGAACATTTATTGAAATTCTGCTTTCATTTCACTAAATCATTTTATTCATGACGGTGCAAGACCTGCTTCACAAGTGGTTGGAATAACAATATCCGTATAACATTCCGGATAAATAATTTATGTTGATTTTCAACGTGTTTCTTTATAAAATTCTCTAGTAATTCCTGGCTGAAAGTCGATAAACGTGTTCCCTCATATATACCTACTTCCAATATGTAACACTTTGTACTTTGTAACACTTCCATATGTAACCCTTTGCACTTTGCAATTCTAATTTTAACAAATGTTAAATGGAGACTGTTTATCAGATTTAATAATTTTCATTTTCCTACTACACAGTAATGTTCTTGCATTTTAAAGGGGAAATCAAAAATGCATCGCTTTAAATTGAGATACTTATCATTTAAAGTATTTCTCTATTTGAATGATCTGAAAGGAAAACCAATATGCTCTGAATTTACTGTAGTACAATTTGCTTCGCTGTATTCTGTTGAGAAACGAATTTCACTTCTCTTGAGAACCAGGTTTTTAATATTCAACAGATAATCGAAAACAAAAAAGTGAGTTCAAAACCTTAGTCAAAATAAAAGTCATGTACCTGTAATATACAGCGCTTTTTATTGTGTAGCTAATTTTTTTCATATGTCCTTCCGCCGATTCTGATAACAGAAATGTATTAATAAACATAGGGTCAGGACCGCTTTCCTTCAAAGATATAGCAGGTTCTAAAAGTACTACAAAGCGAGGCAAAGCCCTGATCCTTGAACTAAGGACAATGAATTAGTTGCGGTGCTTCGAGTATTGTCATCATTTTCATCCTGTCACGTTGCGATCGGCATAAATGCATATGTTTTACTCAATTACGAAGCTTCAGTGTGAGTCAGATATTGCAACCATAGCTGAATTAGAAGTCGTTGCCTTAAGCACTCATGTTATACCGTTAATTTCAAGTGAAAAGGTAGCATGATTACTAATTTTGTTTAGATTTGTGCAACCGTTTATATCTATTTTCTATTTATCAAACCCTAGGGGGTCTCAAATGCATTTCAAGTAAGAATAAGAGACTGAAAATATCATGGGAGAGAGAGCCTCAGAGCTTTTTCGTTAACGCTACTTTGCCAACGTCCACCAGAACATACGAGAGTCAGTTTCAACGGTGACTCTCAATACTAAACGGAACAACCCAGATATGAGCGAACGCATACTTTAGAAGAACTGATGCTAAAATGCGGATTGAGAACTGGATAATTCTGGATAAACTCTGTTAACAATTTATTCCAGGATATAAGCACATTTTTAAAAAATTAGTCACCCTTAACAGAAACGAAAGTAGGAAGTTACCGGTCGCACCATGATAGCATTGTTAAGAGCTAAATAGCACTAGCATGGCTTACAGGATGATTTTTGTCCCGTGCAGTGATGAAGATCAACGTGTGTGTTGAATTTAGTCTGCAATATGGCTCGTAAGACTGACGTAACTGAGTTGCAAAAAGGAGCCATCGTCTTAGGCTTTGCCAACGGACACAAAGTGAATGAAGTCACTCAATTTGTTGGTGTGTCAAAGCATGCTGTCCAGAGTCACTAATAGGGACAGCCGACATGCTTCACGCTAAGTAATTGCAAATTGGTTAAATTTATAAAGAATAATTATCTGCTTGTATATTGTTGAAAACATGCGTAATCATTGGAAAATAAAAAAAAATATCAGTTTTATTATCCGAAAATAATTAATTCAAGCAGTTATAGCGGAAAATTTAATTTAGCCAGCTTTTGCATTGCTATTTTTTCTCACTGTTTGCTCGGCATAAAGGATGCTGAAAAGATTTTCAAGTGACATGTTCCTGGCTGCACAACAAGTCTTCCAGCTAGTATGGAACTGATCTGCAGTTTTTCCAGTTTTTTATGTTGTGAAAAAGTTAAATCTTTTTGAATCATAATACATGATAAGCGAAACACGTTCTGTCGCAAATCCTGATTTGTACATTAAGACGACAGAGATCTTACTTTTAGAATAACGTTTATTGTGAGAAATTTTCTTGATATTTTCTTCAAAGTATTAAGAGCTTTACAGCAGCTAACAATCCCTTAAAAATCAGGTTGCCTTTAAAAAGAAAATTATTTCTACCTTTCAGCGTTAAGTTGGTAGATGATTAATAGAATCTAAAAACTGAAACTCCTCGTCAATAAATAACCAGGAAATACTATACATTTCTCTGAATAAATTTAATATTTTTTTATAAATATACGTATTTTTCCTGCACAAAGATATCATTACGCAGAATAATGTGATATTTTCACAGCTTTTTGAATCTTTAAGATTACAAAGCAACATTGCGTCATCTGTTCATAGGAGATACCAAGATAAAAAACCAGCAGATGGCGACACATCAGTTGCAGAGCCCATCAATGTGGAGTTATGCAGTCAGATGCTGACTGATAAACCACTCATAGTGCTGTAAATTGTTGCCACCTTAGCGTAAAGCGAACACTCTCGGTTAGATATCGGGAGATCTGGGATTCGAGCCCAGCGGTACAGAACAATTTTCAGTTGATATGCGTTGTTACAAAATAATATGTTTAGAGCAATGACATTATCTGTTTACAAAATAAAAGCAGTTTCTCTGATTTTGAAAAATATTTGTTCTTATTTCTTATATATCATAAGGCAGCACCCACAGAACCTTGAATCATCGGGTTGCTTTGGAAATATAGCCTTACTCTTGAGCAATTGAAAGCGAAGACTGTCCTTAAGTAAACGAGTCTCTCGGGACAGACCAGCTCTCTCAAGGATTGATTTTCATTAAGAAACAAACCAAATTTCCATCTGAAAGATTGTACATTACACAGGTTTTTCTATAATAAATTTCCTGTATATACACCAAACACACAAAATATTGTGACCACCTGCCTAATACCATGATGATCCTCCACGTGCTGCCAATACAGCTCTTAGAATGCGAACCATAGTCGCTACAAATTTTCTGAAGGGGTCTAAGAGTATTTGGTGCCAACACATAGACAGCAGATTCTTGAACTCTTGTAAGCTTCCGTGTAAGATCCTGTTCCAACACAAACATCAGATGTTCCATTGGATTGAATTTGGAGACCAGGACATTACCTGTATGTCTATCTGATTTACCGCAAAACGTTCTCGAAAATGAGGTAGGCGAATTATCCTGCTGATACTAGCCCAACTTGAGGAAAATGCCGTTTAAAGAAACGGCTGTAATTGGCCTACAACATTTCCGTGAAGCCGTGTCAGTTTCCGTGAAGCCGTGTCAGTTTCCGTGAAGCCGTGTAAAGAGAAGTCGGTGCATGCATCATAACGATAGACGACAAAGAAATGGGTTTCCAATTTTATTTCGAACTGCGAGGGCAAAAATAAAAACATGACGACTTCTTTATTCGCTTAACACTTAGCGACGACGGCACGTTTCACACCAATGGGAAGATCAACTGACACAATTGTCGGATCTAGGGCATCCAGAAACATGCAGATATAATTGAATATGAGCATGATCCGCGGAAAGTAAATGTTTTCTGCACTTCATCACACCGAAGCTGTACGGGCAATTCTCCGTCGCCGAGCGCACGGTACATGGCCATTCATACCTCATTATCGCGCAGCAGTGTTTGGTTGCATATGTTTAGGAATATAGTGATGGCTTTATTTACCAGCAAGACCGGGCGTTTCCACACTTACATGATGATGACGTTTGCGCTTACCTCAGCACCAAGCTGCACAAGTGCTGGATCTGTCGTGCTGGAGAAAGAGATATACATGTTTCTCGAAACGGCCGCCGGAATCATTGGGCTCAACACCATGAGATTTAATGTATTGGACGTATGTAAAGCATCGTGTTTCTGTTCAACATGTGCTACATGACGTCCAGGAACTTGATGCAGCTAACACCTCGAAAGACAAAATATGCTGGAAAGAATACGCAAAACTTTGATTACCATGTGGACATTTGCCGTGTCACACTTACTTCCCACGTTAAATTGTTGTGATATGAAATGATTTAAAATAATATTTGAATATTTTCTCTTTTACAAGACATGCACACAGTCGTATCAGAATAATATGGCCACCTACCCAATAATGAAAACAACCATCATTGGCTCTGATGACACCGGCGCAATGAGGCCCTGGATGGTTGTCCGTGACAGACGTGCCCATTCGGTCTGCAGCACAGCACGGAGGCCCCAGAGATGACGTGGTAGTGGGTCGGCACGGCAAACATGTCGGCCCAAATAGTCTCACAAGTGCTCAATGGGATTGAAGTCTGGTGATTTTTCCGGCCGAAGGAAACCGTGGATATAGCTGTTTTGTTCATGTGACCAGTCACGCATTTCCTTAGCAAAGTGTCAGGGCGCTTTGTCTTGTTTGTTGACAAAATACTCACCAGTGAGAAACGTCGAACAAGAAGGGATGCATGTGATCAGCGAGGATGGGCAGGCAACCATTGGCGTTCAGGGACTCATCCAGTGGTACCAGTGGTCGCTGGTCATTCGAGGAAAACATATCCATGAATGTACACTCCCACCGCCTGCCTGTACTTGACCCACAAGCGTGTGCGGCTGTTGGTTCTCGTGTGTCTGACGCCGTATCTGACACCGCCGGTCACTTCTGTGGAGCAGAAATCTCGATTCGTTGGAGTAGTTAAACTTTTTCCACTCTTCCACTGTTCAATGCCGGTAGTCCCATGCGAACTGCAGGCGTTGCTGCCGATGAACTTGGGTCAACATGGGCGCTTTGAGGCAGCGTCGACTCCGGGGATAAATGCGTAACAGGGTTCTCTATACTCTTATCGGGGACACGTACCTGGGGTCCCAGCTTTCATTTGCGGGGTCAACTGCTGCACTGTCGCACTTCGATTGTCATTTACCAGTCCACGGAGGCGACATTCTCCTCATGGGTCGATGGTACTTGGGGCTACACAGTTTTGCCGACTGGATGTACTTTGTGTGACAGCCGACCATTATTGGTACACCCTTATTACAGAACCTCGCGAACAGCACACAAAGTTTGCTGTTTCTGAGATATTTTCACATTTGGCGCGATAGACGATGATCATTCTTTTTAAACGTCCGTCAAATCACTCTGTCTACCCATTGTGCTCACATGGCGCATTATGGCTCATCTGTCCTGAACGGTCACTCATATTACCGTTCCGTCGACCTTGTCACGGGCACTCTGTGACGCGCGCCAGGGCAGGTACACTGTGATTTCGGGGTTGTCATATTAATTTGATACGACCTTATATATCACATGGATATCTGTCCCAGTCTTTGTACAATAAATCAAAGAAGGTGTTTCCAACATTTATAACGACCCTTTATAGTTTTACGTTCATTTTCTTTCGGTGTTTTATATCTAAGGATTACAAAAAAATTGTTTTCGTTCAATTGCAAATTCTTTTTACTTGATATTTCCTTGATATTGCTTTTTATATATTTTAAATACTGCCACTAACGCTCCGCTGCAATGTGCATATGCTAATGTACGTAAATAGTAATACCATTTTAATATTTCTTCTCTCCAAAACAAAATTTAAAAACCGTTTCTGTTGTTGCCAAAAGCGTTATATACCACTGCGTTTTGCAAGGACAGTAATTTACGAATTTTACTTATAAACTGTTAAAATTACAAATACTCAAATGTACCCAAAAATGAACACCGTGGTAAGTAGGGGAGCCAGTTTAAACTGCCAAAATACAAAACTGAATTATTTACACATTATGAAAAAACATTATGAAAAAACATCACATGAAACATGGAGCTTGGCAGTAGAAATACATTTTATGCACTGTTATGGGTACAAGAGACCAAGGGTGTCCGACATATTCACTGCTCTCAGACGATTGCTAAATGTGATGAAGGCAGGACTCTAGATTTCTACAATATGGTTAAATAAAGCTTTAAATTTATGTTTATTGGATTGTACTAAATTTACCAGGCAGAGACTAAGATGTGGGGAATCGGATTATGGAGCGGCCTCCTCACTACTGACAAGAAGATATCAGACGTGCGTCATCTACTGTAGGCTTTGGTAAACAGAAACCGAGGAATATCATACACTTGCCCATATGTCTCTGTTGCTTCTTATTTCCATGGTGGAAAACGAAATTTAGTTTTTTAAATTACAGCGTACAGAATAATTTATAAAAATATTCATAAATAGCGCTCATCCTTGAAATCTTCACAAAATTCAGTGAAGGTAACTCGCCTGAAAAACGTCTGCTCATTCCTGTGGTTGGAAAACATTCTTGGATATTATAGTTAGAATATTCTGTTTTTGGAATATAGACAAACTTTATCACAAATTGCAGGCGACTAGTGTTGTGAGTATTATAAAGTTTTGAAGGGCCCTGTTTGTTTACATTTATTTTGTTTTTTGTTGTCGACGAGGTTTTCCTCTGTTTTCTCTCTGCTTTTTATGTCGAATGACACGTAAATATTGAAATCGCATGAGAGATCATCAACGATTAATCAGTCAAATGTTTTTCCCAATTACTTCTACGCGCTTGATAAAAATGGCGTGGATGTCCTCTCTTTCAAAAGGTGTGAAATTTGATATTTGTGAAAAGCTTCCAAATGGTTTTTGAGAGAGGAAGAGTTTGGTGTAAGAATACTGCTTCACGAAAAGTTTTGTTTATTCAAAAATTGTTATATTGTACGAATCCTAACACCTTAAATATTTCTGGGGCGCCTGGTTGTCCCATAGTAGTTCAGAATTCGAAAAAGCTGAATAAGAGCGTAACATCACCAGGAATTCTAGAATCCCACAAGCGTCTGAATGTAAGGATTCTGTACCCAGAATTTTCGGAAGATATCCTCCTAAACTTGCCAGGAGGAAGAATCGCTTTCAACCTCATCAGATGAGAATTATATAGAGCTGCTTTTAATACATTGAAGAAACTCCTTTCTCACAGTAAACGAAAACTTTACTTATTACCATTTTAGTGCAACATTCTTCGGTACTTAGAGGGAGGCATGCCTTTGTTTCGCTTTTCTGTTTTTACAATTATTTTTCGTACTCCCTTTAAACGTTGGTTAGGTTAAAATTGTGTGGTAGGGTTCTAGTAAATGTGTTTCATTTTTTCAGCCTTTCAATTCTTACTAATGCAAAACATCTGATTTCTTCATTTTTTTTATTTCTGGTGCAGATAGCGTTTCCGCTAGCATTTTTCTTCAGTGTGCTTCAAACGATTTTTTTTTTATGGGCTTCCTTGGTGTTTTTATTATTTCATGAGGGAGCGTCATTTAATTTTTAAAATTTGATTTCAAGTTCTAAATATTGTAATTACGTTTCTGTCAGTCGTAAAGGCAAGAGAAAAAAAGTTATATATAAAATAAAAAAATTTGCTGCCGGAAGTCAGGTTTTGGGCGACATCATGTTGAGTGCTTAAAAAAGAAACAGAACAAATGTCTCAATATGGGACATCACAATATTTTCAGAAGAAGATGATCTTCTTCTGAACATATTGCGGAAAAACTGATTCGAAAAACTGATTTTTAGACTGTGAAGGTATCGTATCTGTGGTTTTCGCCGCAACGATTCAAAGGCACTCTAATAATCTCAGGTTAATCTCAAATCCTACAGTATAGGAAAGGGCGATACTTTTTTTTGGGAAGATTTGCAACAATATGATAAATTTACCGTTGATTTGGACTGGTTGGAATGCTCAACGAAAAAAGGGCTCAACGCATTTGTCATTAGAGATGTTGTGCTGATTGCCCACCAAATTTTAAAATCTTAGCAAAAAGTGAAAATATCATATAGAATCAACCGCACTTCTGGTGGAAATTATCATAAATTCGAAAATGCTCCCAAATGAAATAGTGTCAGGATCACAGAATGTGTCATCGAGCGCAAAAGGTCCCTTTCTGCGAGAAAGTTCATCTTCAACTTAGTTTTACATTTAGCCTTGGAAATAATGGAAATGGACGTAGTGCACAAACCATAGGCCATAACAATATAATTGTTCGGCTTCAAGTTATAGTCGCTTTGAATCGTTCGTGGAATTCCATTTTCCAAATAGAGACATTCGCTTTTTCAAGCGCTTCTTTGAAAGCATTTATGACGCATCATATACAAATTTATCAATTCTCTTTTGTATACAATAAATTATTTTCAGAAGAAATACTGACAGAAAAATGAGATTCCAAGAAAAGAACGTTATCATTACAATTAAATCGTTCTTGTTATCAAATTTTAGTAAAGTAAAATATAGCTACAGTTTAACTCGTAGGTACTATTGAACCAGTCAATAAAATTAAAGATTTTGTGGTAAAGGTATATATAAGTGGGATAAATGCTAACAATTCTGCGGAAAATAAGATAAAATGTCTTTCTGGGACTCCATTTTGCAGAAGCGGTTGGAAGTTTCTGGCCTTAAACCTGTGGTTAGTATCAACCGTACACGTTCGCGGTTTGCCAAATGTTGGTCATTTGAGGTACCAAATTTCCTTGTTCATTTGCACCTGAACCTATTTTTAAAAATAAAGTGAAAAATATTTAAACAGATCAGGATGTAATACCTGAAAATTCATTTTAGGGAAAGTTTTTCTTTAATTTTGCGGTATATCTTCTGTATAAATGGAATAACATTATCGCCTAAGGCACTGCCTTTTAAGAGTTCTGCGATATCATTTTACTTTCTTATAACGCGACTTTTTCTTAAAGAAGCACGTGGTCTGTCTACAAGTCTACCAGCATCATATAACTGTAATTTCTTGTCCACTTTATTACAATTATCTTCTTTTTCGGATCAGAAAATTTAAATTTCAGGAAAGCACAAAATCCGTAAGTCGTAATTCGTGGGAGAAGTGGCAGCATATGCCCCTACATATCAACAACGACGTGTGTTTTTTTTATTTTCTTTTTTTTTTTTAATTGGAGGTTTAACGACCACCGTGAGCAACTCAATGGGCTATAAGCAGTCGCCCGTCCCTAATTTAAGGTCACTGGTTCCAGGGAAGGGAGAGAGCCAGTGCCGTAAGACAAACGTAACATCCATGCCTCACCGGGATTCGAACGAGGACCCATGCCACCGGGGCGGTACCACTGCGCCACCGGGGCTCCAACCACGACGTGTTCCGTAAGCAAACAGGATCTTAGCAAGTGCCATATTTGTATGCTATTTCGTTTCTTTCTATTTCTTACATTCCCACTAAATTTAACGCTGATGTGTTTTAGATGCTAACAAACCAACCTGTTTTTCTTCGTCGACTTCCTCACCTGTGAATCAGGAAAACAGAAATGAAAGAATCAGGATTAGGAAATAGAAATTAAAGAATCATGAATTGGGAAATCAGAAATGAATGTTAATCAGAAATGAAAGTTAATCATATCTCTATGAGACACATCACGGGGTCAAATCTACCAGTGTGTCCCTGTCGATGCCCATGCCTTCCATATGCACATAGATAGTAATCCGTTTCTCTCACTTTCGACTACCACAGAATTAAAAGAAATTTTACAGCGCCCAAAGCGAACGGTAAACGTTTTTCTGTTGTAGAGCGTGCAGGCACTCATCTTTGTCACTCTGTAAAACTAAGACTACAAACTGCCGCAAAATGATAAAACACCGTCATAAACACAACGTGTCATTAAATGTCAAAAACATGATGTGTAAATGACAATAATCATCGTGTTATGGCATACGTTTTCTTTCTTTCATGGAAAGAGAGTAATTAGAAGTTCCCAAAGGTAAGCATTTCTCGACGTGACAGGATGAATTGGTATGTCTTCACCTTCCTGTTGGAGTTTAAGATTAGTGTGTTCATGAAGACAGTCTTTACAACCAATGAAGATAAAAATAAAGCCCTTTCTTACTTATATTCGTGTTCCTTGCTTCATGCGACAAATCTGAAAATTGCCGCCCCGGTGGCGCAGTGGTCTAAGTGATGGCCTCTGATCATTCGTCCGAAAGGGGTCCGGGTTCGAATCCCGGTGAGACATGGATATTGTGTTTGTCTTACGGCACTGGCTCTCTCCCTTCCCTGAAACCAGTGACCCTTAATTAGGGACGGGCGACTGCTTATAGCCCATTGAGTTGCTCACGGTGGTCGTTAAACCTTCAATAAAAAAAAATAAAAAAAAAAAAGATCTGAGAACTGGCTGTAAACCTACCATAAACCTACTATATTATGCTACATAGCAGCAATATTAACATCAGTGTTGGTATGTGGATAATATGATTCACTGGATTGTTGCCATAGTGAGACGTGGGTGCTTGTCGGGTATTAAAAGCGTGAACATTTGAAGAGACCTTAGTTCCTGACGAAATCTTCCCAGAGCTTTTCTGTCGCTTTAAAGCTGACACCGATGAATTTCTGAGGGGCAATCATTACTATTGAAAATATCGCGGCTGATCATTTTCATCCAGAAACCGAATGAACAGCTACGAATGGCGTCTAAGCTGTTCAGTACAGCCGTGCAAATTCAGGTCACGCAAGTCAGAAGGAAAGATGACGGGTACTGTATTCTCATATGCAAACGGTACATGCTGGTGAATATTTTAGCAAGGAGAGTATCAATGAAGTCACAATGTCCCATTGTTTTCGCAGAATAGAAGCTTTGACAGCCCGTTCTATAAAAGAGGCCAGAGGTATCTTCGATACAGGCAGTCCTTTTGTATGATAATTGCGATTAACGGCTTAGATGAAAACAATAGCTGTGCCCCTAATGGGTTTTTATTACGTTTTGACCAAATACAAAGACAATTATTTGGGGGAAAAGTACACTACGTTGCACAACTACAATAGTGTGTTCTGCAATGGGTGTGACAGAAACCAAAATTTTTGAAAATGGCTAAAATACAAACCCCTCAACGGGGATAGCCCCAGAGTGTTAATATTAAAGGATAGCACCTAGAGAAGAAATCCATAGTCTCAAATGAGCATTCTGAAGGCTTCGTAAACGATATTTTCACTTGTCGTTTCAACACCATTAACTTTGTCAAATAGCTTTCATTGCATTTTTGTAAAAACTAGTTTTGTAAGAACTAAATTTAAAAGCTAATATGGCAAAAATTTTGCGTGCCTTATAAAATCAACACAGAAATAATAAATGCTGTTAAGATAACTTCGCAATCCATGGTACCTAATTTGAAAATATCAGAAATGCAAGCACTTTTTTTATCTTTAAATTAATATTTAGATAAAAATTTCAGATGAATCGTTTTATTATAAAAGTGAATGTTTTAATTTTAGTACGGTCCAGTGGGACCTTAATTTATAATAGCTGGTTTTCACGGTGTCAGATATCTGGATTCGTACAATAACGTAACACGTACAGCCGTCTTATAGTGTATGCTAAATTAAAGATACACAAAGGCTATGCTGAGGAATTTTAAGAGAAACATAGCGATTTCTGGTACAAATGCAGTGTCAATTCGTTCAATTTTATCTTAACGTTAAAAGTAATTTCGAAATCTTGAATTTGATACTCTTGTACTTATAAATCAGGAAAATACTTACATTACTCATGTGCATGGTCTGGAATAGCGTAATGTTTATTTGGAACAAAAGGTACAGTTTTGTAAGTAAATTAATAATAACTAAAACATTTCACAAAGTTAGTAATTCGTGTTTGCTATAACAGCTAAATAATTCGTCCTCTCCTGGACAATTATTATTATTTTTTATTATCATGAGTAAAATAACTTTATTTGCTTGTCTTCTGAACTCATAAGCTATGTTCTTTGCACTCCCTTATGCGTTTTATTCATTGATGTTGGTAATTAAACTTTTATGGATAGCAGCACGGGTATAACTACCGGCATAATGGAGTTCCCGAAAAACACTTACAACGGAAACAGCACCATTCCGACTGGTATTCAACTCTGTTGAAATTTCCGGTGTCCTGGTAGTGTGACACTTTTTGCAATCTAAAATCGCATCGCATCCCTAATTTTCACGTTTAGATGCAAGACCGTGTCCCTTATAATATGAAGTTACAATATTCTGCACAATTCCTAGCGTTAAACTTATCTCTGCCGTTTTAGTCATTGAATATTTCTGCCGTTCTAGTTACCGCTGTTCTTGCACTGTTAGAGCTCAGGGGTCACTGAGCTCTAACAGTGTCGACAATTACTACAGAACAACACTTTCACTTGCAACTGTGGCACTACGTCGTGATAGCCGATATTGTAACGAATATAGTAATACACCTAGCATCATGAATTACGTCGAACCTGTGATTTACATCCCGCGCCTTTTTTCTTATTCCAGACGTAGTACGTGCTCACATTGTTCTCATAAACCGCTTTGTAGCAAAGCAGCAGAAAATAAAAAAATTGCTGGATAGACATGTTAATAACATTTATTTACGTATATAACTGTAGATAACATTTAAATTCATCTACCTGTTGGTATAACGAAACCAGATCGGTCATTTATTTATGTATATTTGCCTACTTTTTTCGATGAATCTAATTTCGTAAAATGAATCTGTGTCTGATGGGCTGGTATCTGAACATATTTTAACATCATACAAGTTCATTTTGCTCTATTAGTGTTACCGATTCATCGAAAAAAATTAGGTATTCGCATTAGAGTGGGCCGAAAAAGACTTCTTTTTAATTTGCATGTCGACTAATGCGAAAAAGTTGTCATTTGTGTCAACAAGAATAAGAAAAGATTTTTTTAAATCGACCGATATCTTACGTCACCGCACGGCACACAAAGTTCGCGTTTTTCCGACCGCAGTTGGTATTGTCGACTGCAAACCAACGTTAGCATGGGCACTCTGAGCTGCATGTGGACACACAGTGCCGTCTCAGCATGATACGGTGTATCGTGCTGTGACACATAACTCCTGTCACCAGCATTCAAATTACAGGCGACTTGAGTCATAGCATCCCTTCTGTTCGCTCAAACATACAAGATACTCTTTGCTCACCTCTGCCGTCAACATGTAGGGCAGTAGTCCGCTTACATGTCAACGGCAGTTGTTGGACTTTTACTCTTCTGAACACTTTTGAAGGTATGCTACCCATTTAACTGTGAACACCACACAAGCTTTTCTGCCCTGGAAACGATCAGACCCAGTTATCCAGGTGTTACAATTTGGCCTTTGTTAAACTTGCTTAAGTCAGATATAACACTGATTTACATAGTTTTGCGTCAGGTGTTATTTATACCGTTCCGTGACTTTTATGCGCGCATTCGTTTGCCTTCAGTTGCTAAAATTTGCATAAACAGGCGCTGGTGATAATGATTTGGCTGTTCTGTTTTTCCAAATATGAACGAAATATAGTGAATATGTTTTCACATCAGTAAAAAAAGTTTATTTCCATTTCATATTTTAAGTCTAACTAAAATAAGGACACCAGAACCAAAATAGCTGCCTGCAACACTATATGTGATTGTTGAATATGATATATTAATGAGGCTGTAATTAAAACTTTGTTTAAATATTTCTCCATTATATAATAACAAAGCATAAGTTATTTCTTTGTTCGGGCAAAATGTTAGGCTGAAATATTTGAAAAATGAATGTCAGTGGGTTAAAAAAAAAAAAAAACAGATGTAACTGACTTCCAAAAAAAAAAAAGGTGTCGGAACTTCTGGCTGGTCAAAAGGATACCTCATCGTTTAGTTTCGGTATTTGTAGATATTAGCAAAAGAACGCATCTACGTGTCTATAAAGATTGGTGCAAGTGGAATTCGGCTGTGAATAAAAGGAAACACTGCAGACGTAATACCATTTTGATAAGTATTGATCGGAACAGAATTTCTGGCTTAGACTACTAAATCAGATTCCAAACAAGGCATAAACTCCTGTAATATGTTAATAATGGACCTCACATGTCTATATTTGATTTACCGTTGCGTAGCTAACTTCATCAAGTTAATATCTGATGTAGAGTTTCGAGACTGAAACCAATGTTAACTTCATCTCACAAGAAACCTCGATTAGCTTGTGCCAAAGATCACAGGATATGGACTGTGGTTCAGTAGAATGCTATCATGAGGTCTCATGAATCCAAATGTTACCTATACTAAAATGATTCAAGGCGTAGTGTCGACAGAAAGTCTAGAGAAACGTTCAATCCTGAGTGCTTTTGGAGAGTTCTCGCTAAAGAAGGTAGATCTGAAATGATGTAAGTTATTTAATTAGTTGTCAATCAACCCCAGTAGTTGAGATCAATAATTCAATGATCACCATGCTTCATGAATGGAAATTTGTAGAAACCATGTGTTTCCTTTCACACAATATTTGCATAACGAAAAGAAGAAAAATACTTTTAGGGAAGTAAATCCATTTGTTTTCGTGAGGTAGTATGCATAAGTATTCGTCACGCTTTCACACTCCAATGGGATACTTTTTTTAGGCAATGTTGACAAAAATGCAGAAAATCAGAATACGTAAAAACAAAGATATATGTTTTTTAAAATAACGCTGCGACATCGCAAGCAGTATTACTTGAGTTTTTATTAAGCAATTATATGTTGTGCCGCGAAGTGTTTCTATCTTTTAATAATGCATGCCAAACATTGGCAGTCCGATAAAAACCTTGCCGGTTTGCTGGAAAATATTTCGTCTGTTTCCCTGACGGCAGTCTCTCAAAAGTTCGTGTACGAGGCAATTCTCTTATACATCGGCGCGGTCTAGCAATACATGAATTACACCAGTATGTAAATGTAATTCACAACGCTATTAGCGCATTTTATAGTGCACAATTTGTAACCCTTTGAACTAATATTTGCAGGATTCTTATCAGGAAACTTATCCAATATAATATGGTAAAAATTTAAGAATTCATAGAGGAAAAGACATCCTGTATTAGTGTGAGGAGTATGAGAGAACTTCGGGATACACGGACTGGCCAGCTAAATGTCCAGAATTAAATACCATCGAGAATTCATGGGACCACTTTGAACAAAGTGTGAAAAATTTAACACGGGAGTCTCAGGAATCTCACTGAATTCCAAGGCAAACTATTCTTAGAATGGTCAATTTGATTGAAGTTATTTAATTCAATTTTTTCAATCTCTCCCAGCAAGAATAAATGCTGTGATTTCTCTACGTTTTGAGATAACTAAGCGTTAAAAGTAAACACGTGGACTTATGTTTCGTTAGGTATCTGCAGTTTTAAATGAAAGCCTACCCGAATGCGAGTTTGGGAAAAGAGATAAAATTAGGCTCAAAAATTAAATTAGGTGTATTAAATTTTTATGTACTAAATTTTATGAGTAATATACCGATTTTTACATTTAATGTAACAATACACGTTTTAAGAAAGGTAAGAAAATGTCGTCAACAGTCACTCCTGACGACATTTCCTGTTAATCACGTATGTATTAGTAAATGTAAGTGCAAAACAGAAAATCTCTGCTTTTATGGAAAATTTTAATACAACAGCCGGAAACATCCTAAACCTTAGCAAGATGTCAAAATATTTTTTATATTATTTAGAGTAGCTGAATATAATGAGGGTATAAGTACTGATGCTGCTTAGAAGCACAAACGTAGGCATCCCATCTTTTTCTTTTTGTAATCTACTGAACTGGGGTTTGATGCAATAGGCCGTCGTCATGCACTGTAAAGTAACACTTCTTGACGAATTATTTTAGCATCAGCTTCCATAACATTTCAGACTTGCACTGTACCTAAATAATTTGCTAGCATTCGTGTAAATCCGAGAAGCAAAAGTTGGGAATCAGTTTTAAAGCAACATCAAATTGCATCTTCTACCTAATAACTTTAAGTCTTTTATGAGTAGTTTTGTTCAGGAAAATTTTTTTCAGTAGATTATTTCATACAAAATTGAAAAATTGGTGATATTCCAGTTTTAAAATTTTAGGTAAACGCATTTTTTTCTCTCCTAGCGCTACTTTCTGCAAGGTATTCTAAGGTCATTAACCCAAGGTCGCAAAATCGGGGGAACACTTTTATGAAAAATGTGAGAGCAAAGATAAACATATTCCACCATTTGTGATGACATATTTTCCAGGATGTCCATTTTCTGCAATGTAATCTTTTTTCGCAAGGGCAATTGTACAGAGTGCCGTTTAATTTCTTTTTTTGTATTCTGTTATTTCTATGACAGAATAAAAAACTTGATACATGAAGGAAAAGGTTGTCTTCACGTACAGTCAAAAACATGTAATTTACAGTTGGTGCTGCAGTTTTAGGGGGACTGAAAAATTGTTTTTTTCATTATGTTTGATTTCCTTCTTTCGTTTGGTAATAATTTGAAAAGAAGCATTTTTCTTTTTCCATGTTTTTCAATTTTTTATTCTAGGTTACTTAGAAATTTTGCTGCAAATTTTTCGCTGGTAATATTCGTTTCTGTTTCGGACTACTTTTACTTTTTTTAAGAATAGAAATGACTATTTTTGCGTTAATATGTGACATAATGTTCGTAACGTTCCATGGAATCAGTCTTCTTCTTGACTCAGAAAAAGCAAAACTTTAACGGTATTATAGTGGATTTTGCGCACCAGATAAATTTAATCTTTTGATAAATCAGTTCCTTGTAGCTTCAAATCAACGTCATTAGATACAGAAATCCACTATCCTTATTCTGGAAGAAACCAACAGATCTTTCCCGAATTAGCAGGTTACAAAGAAAGTTTCCGGAAAATAGACAAGCATGTATTTCAAATTGAAAATTCGTGCAAAACACTTTACCTAATCTTTGAAATAGTCCCCATTGGAGCTGATGACCTTGTTACACCGTTCCACGAGTTGAAACATCCCATTGGACAGAAGTCTGGCGAACGCGAGTAAAGAAAATCATCCACACGTTTCACATTTTGGTCATTAGCAAAATTTTCAGCAGCGATAAAATTCGGCAAAGACCGTAAGAGAAGAAAGTCGGACAGGGCAAGGTCCTTGGAATAAAGGATGTGGCACAATATTTCCCGTAAACGTAAGATGAGGAAAGTGAAGCACAACCAGAAAGAAGTGATCCTTCCTATGAAGCTAAATGCATTGAAATTCTCATTATTTACGCAGACAGATCTGCACTGTTTGCTTCCTGATCTCGGACTGGGTGTGTAAAATGGTGACCTGTTGGGCTCCAGGTTGCAAGAATAGAATATTTTCCAACCTAGTACAAATATAACTTTATATAAAAAGAGAGAAAGAAATTTCGTTACATTCCCCTCACATGGTGGACATGCAATACGTAAATTTGATCTACTTCCCGTTTCAGGGCAAGCAATTTATTTCATTGCTGTTGTTTCTATTTGTATCCAGCATCCGCAAATCCGAAATATTTTATTTCGTGTAAAAAGCATCTAAGATTTACGCTTCTGTTCCAAACAGGATCAAAAATTTTAAATATACTACAGTCTGTGAGAGATGAATGGAACCTGGTTAAAATTTTAAAATTTTAACAACTTGAACAAAATAATGAAATTTCCAAATGGGGCACATATTTCTAAATATCTCAACAGAACTTCAAAGTCACTCTGGACTTCTATATGAATAAATAAATGTGGTAAGTACTTCATAGTAAGATAAACAATGACAGACTTCCTTATCGTCGGTATAAATTTCATCACATGATTTACAGTTTGTTTTTTTCAATGAGAATCTTATATTGAACAATATACTTCAATGGGAACTCTTGATTTCATAATTTAAAACTTTCCAATCCCGCAAACATGCCATGTATTTTCACTTTGTAATACAAACAGTTAGCTAAACTCATTGAAGTCCATATTGAATTTGCAAAACGTGTTCATTTATTGTCCTATGTATAAGCAAGTGGTATTAGGTAATGATGATTTTCTTAAATTGTAGCCAAATCTGTGTTCGACAAATTATTTCCTTTTTTCAAAAACGGGCGATATGCAAAGTAACCCGTTGTTCAGTAACTTGCATCATGAGCTCCATTGGAAATGCAAAAATGTTGGAAATCAAAGCGTTGTCTTCTGAAATACAATTATCCTCAACGAGACACACTATAGGACGTGTGCCTCCGGATGGGTCTCAGACGTCCCGGTATCCTTCTCCCCCAAAGGTAAGGAATTCAAAGGCTTTGCTACAGTGAACCCAAGTGAAACTTTTTAAACCATCAACTATTAACGAACAGATACAAATGTCAGTCAATACGGAAACAAGAAAACTCTCTCTATTCATATAAAGTAATAATAAGGCCAGGTTGAGCCTCGTAAAATTTGCTTGGCATTGCAAAACCTAAACGCGACTCAATCATAATGCACGTTCACACTGCTATGAATCAGGACGTCTAAGGAACAAATATAATGCATAGAAAAGCAACACAATTCAAAAGCCTTGTCTTCAAAGATTTAGGCTCCTCGTGGTACACACTACATAGTGTGGCCCGGTGAGGATCTCTGAAGTCCCCGTAGCCATTTCCCCCGAAGGCGAGGGGGCCACAAATATTAATACTTAAAAACACACAAGAACTCTGTCCGCCATTCAACACATGGAACGGCTTCTAGAGTCTGAACTCTGAAAAATAAACATTCATTCTTCTTTTCACCAAACTTGCTTTCTCTTTTGCTCAACACTATCAACCATACACACACTATACAGCATTAATTCACCCTTCTGTTCTTCTTTGCGGCCGATCGAAAGCAGGCAGGCATCTCCCGGTTGGTAACCTGGAATGAAAGCAGTTCCGAAGTGGTTTAATAGGCAGATTCGGAAAGCAAATCAAAACAAAAAAAACCTGAGAAAAGAGAGCACCCCCTCAGGAAGCCATGAGGTCAAGCTCTCATGGCATCTCTGAACTACTATTCTATTCTGAATTTGTCAAATTCACCAAGGTGACTTTCATGAAAGGTTTACACTTAGAACACTTCTATTCAAAAACTAACAAATTTTAAGCAATCACTTCCAAAAACATTATACTAAATTTAGTTAACTATTATGTTACTTCTAAAACTTCAGAACTATGAATATCCTAAATCTTGTACACATTCGTTCAGGACGTTCAACAATATTATTTAAATACAACAGTACTAATTTACTTTACATAGGTAGGGGCAAAATTAATTTCGTACACTAAACTAAAATCTTACACATTTCACTATGTTACAACTAATCCTCTTAGAACTTCTTGAAAATTATATTTCGATTTTTAACCACCATATTGTGAAATCTAACTACAATCTGAAAACAAATCAACCTTAACATTCTGACCCATTCTCCCGAGATCTCACATTGACCTGTACAGGGTGGAGAAGCCACTGTTTACTTTTATTTCCAAATGATGCTGGAGGTTGCGGAGAACCTAAAATGATTATCCGCCAAGACATCCAGCGGCGAACGAAATGTGTCCCAGATAATCGGACGTGATCAGTCGTCATCCGATTTCTAATCATCCTCTTTAAATGCCAAATTACTTGCTGAGCATTACCATTTGCTTTTTCATTATGGAGAACTCTGTTCCGTTCTTGCCAAATCTGATAACTTGTTTCTACAACAATGATTAAATACACAATGTTTTTCCCCGAGGGGATTGGATGTAGTTTAATTATCTGAGAAGTACCTGGGGAAGCGAAGCCAGCCAACGACGATACTCTCGTCCAGACACGTTTGGCGAAATGACAGTTCACAAAAAGGTTAATGCTATCTTCTACTAAACCACAATTCCAGCAGTGAAAATTTGATTACCCTGCCCAACGGCACGGGAATCAAATTAGGGACTTTCACATAACCATAAGAGATCAACAACTCACATTAAGAAGATTTGAGTAGTACAAAGCGTTACTGTAAGTCATGATTGCATTATTTCTTTAATTTCCCTTACCTCCTAAATGTATGACCAACTCTCATTAACAACTCATTAATTCTTCTGACATGTGCATTTGAATATAGGCTTTCCTTCTTTTTAAGTAAACCAGAAAAGTTTAAAAAACAATTGTCAAACTATCATTAACATAGGCTCCAAGTGTATTTTACTGTCTACTTCTTTACTTTGTTTGGAGTTTTAGCAAACACCCCAAGACACTCCGCCAGAAAAAATTGCGGACTGTCTCCATTTTTGAACCCCTGATCTACAGCTGAAAGACAATATCATCATATAAGGCTCACCCAGGATTCGAACACGAACTCACGTCGGAGTATGGCTACCTAAAGAAACTTGATGATTATAATAATTTGGGTTCATACACTAAGGCGCACTTTCACAAGTTGGTTGGCAGGTGAAGGAATTGCAGACTCAATCCTTCAGCAATGATGGTGTTATTTATAAAGAGTTTCCCAAGCGCTACTCACTCTGCTCATCGGAACTGTTCTTTACAGTGATTCAATGTTTTCTACAATTTACAGCACTTACTTGTTTTGCCGACCTAATGCTCATATTCACGTTTTTTAAAATCATGTAAAAATTTAACCTTTAAAAGACGTTAATACTTTGTTACATTAACACTGAAAGCAATGAAAAAAGCCTTACTAAAGATAAAATCCACAAGTTTCGGATGCACAAACAGACTAGAAAACCAAACATTTTACATAAATATATATCATATTTCAAAAATTAAACTCCAAACAAATATCTTCAGGCACCTTTACTGTTTACCTAAATATTTTTAAAACACATATATTTAAATGAATCCAACTACAAATCCAACAACAATTGCAATTTAAATTCCAGGAGTGCAGTCCTCCTTGGATTCAAAACAACAAAACCGCAAATACTAACGAAATATTTAAAAACATTTATTTGTATTTCCAGGGTCTAATATTCTGGGTGTGCTACGTGTGCGAAGCGCACACCCACACTGTGTCTCAATTTTACCTATATTATCGATATTATCTTTTTCGGATTTTTTTTCTGATCAAACTCTTTAGTGTTCGTCCTAAACTTACGATTAGTGGTTAAAATTAATTTCCTCATATAATATTTTTATTAAGAAAAAAAGTTCCTTTCAGTAAGCATATCTCATTCGCGCTAAAATCGTCGGGTGTCGCTTTCTCTACAGCACATCCGACAATCTTAAATCTGCTGCGGTGCAAGCGCTGACCAGGTGGCGCTGCAGGTCACGTTCTGATTTTCCTGTGATATCAAACGAAACAGCGGAACACTCTGGGGATGATTATCGGCTTTCGGGATAAGGTTCGTAGTATTTCTGAAACAACGGAGTTTGTGAAGTGTTCGCGTGCTGCTTTGGTTAAAGTGTATCGTGATTAGAGAAATGGCCGCCCCGGTGGCGATGGCCACTGATCATTCGTCCGAACGGGGTCCGGGTTCGAATCCCGGTGAGGAATGGATGTTGTGTTTGTCTTACGGCACTGGCTCTCTCCCTTTCCTGAAACCAGTGACCCTAAATTAGGGACGGGCGACTGCTTATAGCCCATTGAGTTGCTCACGGTGGTCGTTAAACCTCCAACCAAAAAACAAAAAAAAATTAGAGAAATGGCACCATTGCGAATAAGCGACGTTGAACTGCGGAACACCGCGGGTAATCGATGTGAGAGGAGAACGGCGGTTGTGAAGCTCATCAACACGCTAGAGTTGAGCCACTCACTGGCCTAATAAACGAGGGGGCTACCGGAAGCGTCTCTAAATCTACATTTCAGAAAACTCTTGGGGCTGCCGGAAGTGTCTCTAAATCCGCATTTCAGAAAACCCTCGGGGCTCCGATGCTGACGAATGGTCACCTCACCTATGCTAACGAAGGTGCATTGGCAGAAAAAGTCTTACATTTGCACTGCACTATCGGAACTGGACCTCCGCTGATTCGAAAAATATTGCCTTCTCTGATGAGTAATGTTTTCTGGTTCACTGAACGGATGGACGTTGGCGTATAAGGCGAAAAACATCGGTGAACAAACACTCTTCACCCATTGCTGGAAAAACACAAGATGTTGGGGCAGCGTTATGGTCTGGGAACTATTTTAGTGGCATTCCCTGGCTCCACTCATACCCGTGTAAGGCACTGTGAACCGAATTCGCTACAGTTCCATCCTTGCAGACCACATACACCCATACCTGCTCATGGTCTTCTATGGGACAGATGGGACCTTCCATCATGACACTGCGACGTATCACACAGCTAGAAATGTACGAGAGTGGTTGAAAGTGCACGATGAAGATTTTAACTTACACTCACGGCCAACGAAATTTGCGCACCAAGAAGATAACATGCTACAACCGCGAAACTTTTCGAATACCTAGAGTGCGGACTGGTATGCTGGTATACAAATGATCCACGTTTGGTGCGATTGCGCATAACCGCACACCCTGTAGTTGCTCTGCAAGAACGAACAGACTGCCTTATAAACCAGCGTGTAGTCGATTCCCCATGAAATGGAAAATGCTACGGCCGACGCAAGCAAATGTACAGAATGACAAATATCCCTTGTAAACCCCAGAGGAGTCGATTTTCTTAACTTAAGGAATTTAAGAGAGGCCTGATTATTGTGCTGAAAACCGCAGGGTGGTTGGCTTGCCGTATAGCCCGCAATGTTTATCGTTCAGCCCATACCGACCGACTGTGTTGATAGCAGTGGACACGTGACTGCCCTGTCACACGGCGGAGCGACTCCGGATGGATTAAATGACCACCGGTAGAGAGGATGGACGGATCGTGCGCCAGGCACGAACAGATCCCTCGGGGACCCAGTCCATTATGCAGGCAGATGTAGCGGCTTCTTTTGTGCCCATGGAACTATTTCTGGAAGGGATTAAAGGTGCGCTATACCAGCAGGATATTTCCCACAAGCACACTGCTCGGGTTGGCCAGGATTGTCTACTTCATGGTCAGAAATTTCAATGGCCTGTCACCTTCCTGCATATGTACCCTATCAAGCACGTGTGCATCCAGTTGAAACGTCGGCTTGGCGCCGTACCAAACTATCCGGGATTTAGAGAACACCGTCCAACACGTGTGGGCCAGTCTGCCGCCGGGCAACATGAGGCGTTTTTTTGCCTCCTTGCCTGACCGTATTGCAGCATGTATCGTCACAGGAGGCGTTGCGCCGAGCTATTGAGAATGACTGGACTGCGTGCCACAGATCCCTCTACAATTGTCCTGTAGCCCTCTTTTGTCGTCATGGGTATCATTCATCTGTATCATTACGTCCATAAATTTTAGGTTCAATCCAATACTTCCTTCTAGATACGCAAATATCATTGTCCGTGAGTGTACTTCCCTGGCCCTGGCTCACTAATTCCCGTGATTTAAACACAACTGTGTGTCTGTGGGACCATCTCGATGGAGTTGTTCAATCTATGGATTCTCCATCATGAACCCTCCAGCATCTGTCAGATGCACCGCAGTCAGCATGGATACACAAACCTCTGAAAACCTTCCAGTCCGTTGAGCTGCTGCCCGCACTGCACACGGCAGTTACTCTGGATATTAGCTGGTGGTCACAAATATGTGAATCGGCTATGTATAAAGTGTCCAATATGAGAAAGGCTATTAAGTAACAAGTTCTACAAGAAACAGGTTGGAAATAAAATTACTAATCAACAGACTACTGCAAACGCTAAATCCATTGAATTCTAAGCAGAACATAAATGGCGGGTTTTGTTCCTATGGCGGACAAATCATGTTTACAAATGTATCTGGATTTCAACCAAGGGATCTATTCTTTACCTGGAGACCGCTAAAATTACGTAGGATTCGGCAATATACTGAAGTAGCATTTAAAAAAACAGGTAATTAAAAAAATTTTAAAAAATATCATATCATTTTTTATAGACAGAAGAATATAGAAAGAAACAATTAAATGCACTGAAATATGGTCCATATTATTATTCCCGTTACTGCTGTTTACGTGATGTAAATATGAAAGTCAAAAGAGACGATCCGCCAGTAGCATAGCATGTACTTACTTCCGAAGAACTCTGTTTTGGCCTTTAAACAGCAGATTGGAATTCAAACTGACAATGCCACACTGATCACAATACAAAAGTGTCATTTTATGGTTAACTCTCCTTACATAATCTGAACGTAAAGAAACTCGAAATGCAAACGCCATCTTGGTGCGAAGTTGATACAGGATATCCATTATTTTGGATCTTCTTGATCAATAAATTCTGTCCAAAGATAAAATTACACTATTTTTATTTCGCTGACATTCTGTGTTTAAAAATTCATATATGATTCATTATAACACTTTTAATAGAAAACTTAACTCCAGTAAATTTCTTGAGTATCTATTTATTATTTAGTAAAAATATGAGAAAGACAGGTAACATCTCGAATTGCAAAAATAAGATCACGATAAAAGCCTTTCACAGCGTTGAATAATATAATTGTCAGTGTTTTATGTTTGGTGATATCTTTACCAATTTAGTTCTCGTTTCTCAGATCTACACATTGTTTTTTATTAATTGACTGCTTATAAATTTTTGATTTTTTTAAAGTGCAAACGTTCAGAAAACTCATAATTTTTTTCAATCGCTGATGACTTGTGTGTATAACACGCATTACTATGGTGAGAACCTCGCACAAACGACATTGAAACCATTCAGCTTAAAGAATTATGAAACTTCAATCCTCCAACACCACGATTTTTTCATGGGATCGCTAATACATGATCTTTCTGTCTGAGGGAAGTGAGGCTAATTGTGTGCGCATTTTTTAAGGGTGACAATAATTTCATGTTCGCCGAAAGAAGTGTACACTGAACCATTGCGAACGATATATGTTTTTTTATTTTATTTTTTTCAATTTATAAAAAGGGGCTTAGAAAACTAGAGTTGATAAACCACGAAAAATAATTTCACGAGAAATCAAGGTGGCAGTAATTCTTAGTAAATAAAAGCTTAGTTTTTGATTGGTAGCCAGAGTTTCTGTTACGTTCGTTTATAATCTGAAGGAAGCAATTATAATCGCTGCGAAAATAGCATTCTACGTAAAACGTTGAAAACATAGAGAAACATATTTTTTGTACGACTCCCTTCACCAGTGTTGTCCGCGCATTCCTCAAAAAGCGAAGTTTGAACCCCTGTCTGCCATTGTCAGGTGTAGGAAACCATTAGCCTAATTCCATTGTCACAGTTATCGCGGTTGTAAATCAGTGGTAGTTTGCTCCACCCTTTCGAAGGGGAGGTAAAAACAAGCTGCCGCCGATAACGTAGAATTAACAGAAATACCTGGCCGCTGATGAAACGGTCGTTCGGAAAACCCACAGCCGAAGTTAAAGCGAAACAGGAAAATTTTCTTGGCGCCGAGGGGGTTAAAGAAGGACGGGCACTAATAGTTGAATTGAAATGAACTAACTTTCACGTATGTAGGAGAGAACTAATGCTTCAACCAAAATTAGGCTGTTTCTTAAGTAATATTATAATAATATAATATAGTAATATTATAATAGAAGTTAATATCCTGAGTAATTTAAATATATTTCTAAAAACAATCTTTTTATATGGTGTATTTTCTCATACTGACCGGAAAGTCGTACACACTCATTGTGCAAAGCATTAGAAATACCTACCTAGTCTGGTGTTGATCTTTCTCTAGCGCAAATAATGGTCCGTACACGGAGAGGCATCGACTAAATTAGCAGCCGAAGGTTTTCCGGGTGTAATACCAGCTGCGGCCTTTGCAGCATTCTCCACAATTCCACCAGAGATGTCGGTCCAGAATTCGTGGGCCCGATGTTTCCCTCCACGGCATCCAAAGTTTCAACAGGGTCCAAATCCCTAGACCTCGGGAGCCACTGATTAGATCCAAAATCAGATGAGTGTTCCTAGATCCATTCCTGGATGGTTGCGGTTCGGTGTGGCGAAGCGCTGGTCTGCTGAAATAGACCACCAAACACATCATGTGGAAAGGACATGAAAGCGTCTAAATGATCAGACTGCGCATTCTGGTAGCGCACCGGGGTTAACTACTAGACCAGATACAATGAGGGACACAATTATTTCCATTGGATGGCACGCCAAATTGTCACAGAGACACCAAAGCCCTGAACACAGCAGACCTGGCATGACGCCACACTCGCACATTTCTGTCAGTTCTGCAGAGATTAAAACATGATTCACCTGACCACACGACATGGTGTGAGTCTGTAGTGCCCATGTTTTACGTTCCCGGCTTCAGACGACACGTGATGTCCGATGATGAACAATCAACAGTGGCAACCGGGCATGGCGTCGGTTCCCGTATCACAGGGCATGCAGCGTGTGTCGTATCGTTCGCTCGCTGACAATGTTTGTGCCTCCAACATTTTACATGGATTTTTTTGGCCTCCGTTGCCAAGGGGATGGTCTGTACGAGGGTGGATATTCTACTTTAAACCCAGTTATCAATGGTGTGTCCTCAGCCCCCGCTTACTGTCTGGGCACTGCTACGTCCGTCGATTGTATACCTACGTTTCATTCTTGATACGGTTGCCCTCGAGAAACCTAGTGTTCTTACCACTTGGGCAATGCAATAATTCATCTGTACTGCGCTAACGATGAGTCCAAGATCAAGTCGCTCAGATCACCACGTTTACCGATATCCGTCGACTGTCAACACTGTTGGGAGTACTACTGTCTACCTATTTATCGCCTGATTTTTGATTTGGATTTGTTTCATTCCGTGCGACAGATGCCAATGTCAACTGCCTACCACCCCTGTCTCTAATACTTTGTCTGCTGATTGTATATTTTATTTTTATATTTGTATTACGTTATGGAATACAAATATAAAAATAAAATATATTAAGGAAGGTTATGAATGACATTATATTAACGCCTTTCTCGAGATTCTGATCATATGTTTTTTTATTGTTCAGGTTTTTAATTATAGAAAAACTGTGCGTATCCGTTTCCATGTTGCATTGCTGACTATTATTGAATTTAAACAGCAAAAGAGGGAAAGTTGTTTAATGGTTATTTTAGCCAATGATATTTTCATAGTATTTCCTTTCATGATATTTACAAATTATCATGAAATATCCTTTTGAATTTTGAATTTTTTTCAGTTTTCTAAATCCAGTTTTACCTTGATGTACTCTGGAGTTTCCTCCTTACGCATCTTGGTATGGTAATTTAGGTTTTTATCTTCAACCATAGTATCTTTTTTTCTAAAATATGTTGCTCCGTCTGTCTGTTTTGAGTTCGTAAATTACAGACGAAGAGAGGCAGATCGTTTACACGTGAATTAGCTGGCTTTTCCACGTTGCTTTTCTCTTGAGTGGTATTATGACTACCATTCTTCTTTATGTTAGTCAACATTTTATTAATAAGGTTTCTAGTACTTTGTTTCTGTATTTGTAATTTTATAACTTTTTTTAATTTGAGACTCTTGGCCTGACCCACTGATTATTATTATTTTTGTTTTGATTGGAATTTTAACGACCACTGTGAGCAACTCAATGGGCTATAAGCAGTCGCCCGTCCCTAATTTAGGGTCACTGGTTCCAGGGAAGGGAGAGAGCCCGTGCCGTAACACAAACACAGCATCCATGCCAGACCGGGATTCGAACCCGGACCCCTTACGGACGAAAGATCTGAGGCCAGCGCCTTAGACCACTGCGCCACCGGGGCGGCGAATATTTTTGTCTGGTGCACAGTGCGTAGACCTACAGTCATCTTTCAGATTTATTTTTAATAAAGTTATTATTTGATTCTGAACTGTCTTATTGGGGTAATTTGCTAGATTCCTATTCCTCATTACAAGAACTACGTTTATTACAATATCTCGTTTACTGTAATCCCCCAAACTTATTATACACACTATGAAATCATTTCGGTCTCTTCAGTTATTTTGTATTGTGAGCAAGACTCCTTTATATGTATAAGCGCAATGTTGTAATACTTAGAGATTCGTAAGCAATGTACGTGGTTGATGGCACATTTATCAGGGATTCTTTTGTTGACGATGTGTTGGAATTTTAAGAGCAGACACATCGGTATTCGCCAACTATTAGTAATTTTCCTGTCAATAAGTTTCTCTGAGGCCCTCTTTCACGACAGAAAGCTGACAGAATGCAAACATATCTTATCAAACTACGTGTTGCCATCTGCTACGGCAAAACGCAGCAGCAAAGCAAGAAGCGGGATATTTTTGTTAAACTTTAAAGCACCTTTTTAATTTAATATACATGTTAAATATATTTTGTCTAAAATAGCGTATATAGAACAATTTTGAATCTTCGTAGGTTCAGAAATCTTACTGTTCAAGTACAATTGAATTTATGAATATTTTATTCAAGACTATGAAATACCTATGCATAAATTTAGATAGGTTGAAATCCCAGGAGCGGTAGTTGATGCGCACTAAATTATAAGCTCAGCAATACACATAAATATTTCCGACATAATTAGGGAAAAAATAGAATTGATTTCCAGCCACCAATTTACTGATCCTCAATTATAATTTTCGTAAGTAGTTACACGAAAAAGATAACACTAGCCTTAATTTTCCAGCGAATTACGGTAAATATTATTAGATTATATCTGAAATATCATCATTTTCATTGCATTGCTTTGAGTAAATTGAATTTCCAATGATGTTCAGTAATTTAACGGGAAATGGAAATGTTGAGCCCTTACGTATCATCACGGCAGTTTGAGTTATATGGAACTTATTACAAAATAAGGAAGTAAAAAAATGCTGGAAACCTTTTCACACATTTAACACTGAGAAACAAACTTTCATCTGTATGCAACAGCATGTCTCTATATTCGGTTTCATTTTGCTCACGTTAAACACAAGCGCGAAGTTTCTGAAAGAATCATGCATTATGGATGTTAAACTTATGCAGGACACTTTAATCCCCTCGTTTGAATTCAACACTTTGGTGCATTAGATTGCAGGTGAATACGAACAAAGGACATTTATCATGCCCCTCGTAATTATTGGCATTGGCACAAAAAGTAAAAGTTCTGAAACCTGTTAGGAAACTTAATAACTGATTTTTGACACATGAATTAATATACCAATTTTTATTAAATTGATAATTCTGAGAGAGTATAACCTTTGCAGCTTGAAATAAAGATATAATTTAAAAATATGGATGTAATACCATTTACTTAAATATCGGTAAAGCATCCTTTATTCTACGTACAAATATGCTGCTTTAAATTTTGTTGCCGATTATTATTTGAAACTCAGTATAAAATAAGAACATGTGTCACTAACATTAACAGGGACGATTAAATTACAGATCTGATTCCTTCTACCAATAAAGAAATATCATAGCCAAAATAAAGGTGTGACGTCGAGCAGTAATTGCGACCTGTTCTACAGTAATTACTTTTCCACAATTTTAGGACGAGCAGTTGTAAGACCTGTTCTGCAGTAATTGCCTTTCCACAATTCTAGTACGTGTGCTGCCATTTCGCTCGCCAGGGACAAGGCTAAAGTTCACCTCAGTTCGGTTTTGGTTTCTGAGGAATACAAATTTCTCCTGAGCACTCCTTAGTTTTTTATTTCCTCTTTCCCCGAGACCACAGTTTTTCTCCATCTATCCCGAAGCTGGCTTTTAATTGCGAAATGTAGGTGCCATATACCTTACTCCAAGTTGAAAATAAACGAACTTCTGTAAATATAATCTAAATGAATCAATTGATATTAAAATGCATAGAAAGTGAGGTTATTTCCGCATTTGTAACAAAAAGCCGAATTTCGAAAACTAATTTTTTTTAAGCAGACTTTATCGTACTAGTTCCGTCCAACTCATCAGTCCGATAGGCAGGCGCATAGGATTACAAAACTCAAAGTCACGTCAGTGTGCAACATCAGAGCGAGAGTTATCCTTCACTTCTTTCTCATAGATTACGAATGAAAGCAGAAACAAAAAGAGCTTTTAATTTAAGTTGGAAACATGAAATAAATTTTAAAAAAGCATAGTAAATGAAAGCAAGAGTTGATTTCAGTTTAATTGAAAGATACAAATTAGAAGCTGCCGGTTACTACCTTCCTTATTTGCTGGTAATAATTGCTTTAAAGGGCATAGGCCGCCGACTGAATTTAAGAGTAATAAAGCTATTTCCTTGAAACCTCCGTCAATGTAGCAAGAAAACTGTATCAATTTATTTATGCAAACTGTGGTCCTAATAATATATGCATTCTGCTGAACCAGTTACACTCATGCTATCTACTTGCTGGTGACGGATCACTTTGTCCGTGTTCATTTCGTCCACGCTCACTTCTTCCAGTTCATTTCGTCCAACTTTCACTTTGTACACTGTTCATTTCGTCCTTAGTCCAATGTTCACTTCGTCCACTGTTCATTTCGTCCACCGTTCACTTTGTCCACATTCATTTCGTTCTCAGAATGAATGGAATACCGTGGACATTTTTGTTTTCATAGAGTTTTTGTTATATACAGAAACAAAGGTCAGTGGATATTGCTTGCAAGCGATTTTTTCCCTGTCTGGGTTTGTCGATTAAAATGTAACAATTTTAAATGTTATTTAAAGTAAAACTAGGAACTTTGAAGAGCTTTTTAACTCTTTTGTGTGGTAGGATGTCAATCACTACAGCATAACTCACGCTATGTTCGGAAAAGGTTTATAAGGTGGGATTTTTTAATAACGCTGCACTTTTATTTAGGCATTAAATATTTACATAAGATGCCAAGTTATTAATATTTCTATTTTACTTACTTAGGCGTTAAATACTAATTACTATGCCCCATGTGTAGGCCTTTTGATAGTTTTTATTCCGCCGATGTCATATTCAAAACGTTTACGTACACACTCAGGTCATAATATTGTGCTTTTACTGAGGCACGAAATATTAATTCATAATCCCTAGGGGTAGGCCGTTTCAAAAGTTTTTATTCTACGGATGTCATACTGATAACGTTTACCTATCAACTCAAGGTAATAATATTGTTCTTTTACTTAGGCACTAAATATTTTTTCATATGCCCTAGGCCGTAGCTTTTTTCACAGTTTTTATTCTAATCACGTCATATTAATAATATTTACATATCAAATTAAGGTAATAAATAGTACTCATAGACCCAAAAACTGAGAGCAGTAGCAATGATTCTACAACTTTTATTTCTGTAAAACAAAACTGTCAGTTATGCGCAACTTTTAAAGTTGCTTAAACAAAACTTGAAGATTGTTCAATAGTTGATTCTACAAATTACTAATTGAATTTTATATATATTTCTTTATTTCTACATATCACTGGACGACACTTATTCCGTTTTTAAATAGTCTAACTTGGAATGTAGGGTCTCAAAAATCATTCAAATATTTGACTATATTATACAAAACAATGAATCACAATGATTTATTAAGGATGAAATTTTGATAGCCACTGTTTAAAAGCGCTTTCAAATGTTTCACAATAATATCCCAAAACGGTGTATCATAATTCCTAAAAAAAACAAGCATTTGTTCATATTTTATTTAAATATGCAAAGTAGGTAATTTCAATATTGCTGTATCAACAATATTAAACAGTACGTAATTTTCATATTGTTATTATCATTGCCAGACAACTAGTGGCACGGGGACTACATTCCAGGAGACCAATCCTCCACTAACAACTGAGCAGAGAAACTCGCTGGCACGGGTCGCAGTGGATTTGTGCCTGATCTAGGTGGGATATTGTCAAGCGGCGTCGTGTTGTCTTCAATGATGCGTCACTGTTCGCACTTCGCGCCGACGACCAGTGATTGCGTGTCATGAAACAAGTCGGACAGGTCACGGATCATGCCTTTTCTGTGGAATGGCACACGACTCGTACACCGGGTGTGGTTGTCTGCGGATCCATTGCTACAGTAGCTGAACTCTTTTCGTAGTCCTCCTCACCATCCTCACGGCGCAATGGTACTTTGACAATATTCTGAAACTTGTTGTGTTAACATTGCTCTCGCAGCATAATCGAGCAATTTTTGACAGAATAATTCCCGGCCACACACGGTACGGCTTTTCCATGCACGCCTCTGTATTGTCCACACCGTTCTCTGGACAACCAGAGCTCCCGAACTCTCACCTATTGGACATGCCTGGGACATGACGGGACACCACCAATACCCAACCAGGAATATCTGCGAACTATCACGTTATTTGGTTACCATCTGTCATGCTACACCTCAGGAAACTATAGGCAAACTGTATGCGTCTATGTCACGCCGACTAACCTTAAGTTCCGAGCCCAAAGAGATGCTACAACGTGCTGACTTCTTCCACTCGTATAGCAATTTTATCAGAATAAATGGCCCAAATACATTGTAATTGAAATCATTTCCTTTCCAATGCATGTGCATGGGACATATTAATTTCCTTTTCGGCTGGATGCTTCTGTTTTTTCTGAGAAACATGGTGCTCAATTCTCACACACCTTATCACTTTTTCCGTCGGCTCTCTTGAAGAAGAGCTTCTGATAAGGTGTTGCTAGATGGACTTTATTCTGACTTGGAACATATTGTGATTCAATCACATTCTTCAAATTGTTATGTTCAGGTTGTTAATGGCAGTGCAATGACATTCTGAGGGAAAATTACCTAATTTAAGGAAATGACGGGCTACTTCTCATTCAAGTTAATTGCGCGAAAACTTCTCAAGGCTTCAGATGACAAAGACTCTCCAAAAAATGTTAAAAATGTAATATATGGCGCTTCAAAGACAGAAATAAAGTTTACTCTATTAGAATATTTCAAAACTAATACAGGCTCACAATCCTTTTTTGAAAACCCTTAGGCCAGATGTGGTGCGGGTTTGAGGACAAAGGTAGCACCCCCAGTCGGATCTAGTACAGCACCACATAATCACACATCCATGCTGTAGCAAAAATGTTTCAATACTCGCACCAAGTGGGATAAATAAATTCTACAAGTGCCACTGCAGTTTATCTGTAGACTAATATGCTGATAAATGAAATAATGGCAGAGTTGTAGACAATAAATACTCAAGGATATTTTATTCACAAGAAAAATATTGTGTAAAGCTTGAATATACTGAGCTTCAAATGAACCGTACTGAAACACATTAGTATATCTGCAGAGAAACGTATGAATATTCGTATAAAGTGGGATATGTAAAGTCTGTAGATAGTACAAGTATTACAGTTTATTTATATGCTGGTAAATGACTTAGTCGAATAGATGTATAACGTTAATAATTTGGGACATATCGGCTACAGGTTTAAACTAAGCTAAACATGTATCTGCCGTTAAGAAGTACGTTAAACAATCAAAGCTAAATAGTGTACAGCTTCCTGCAACAGACATGGAGTTAGGATGAACTACATCTACGATGACCTTGAAAAACTTCGGTTTTCCGAAAATTTCGAATTTCGGATACGGGATTCTGGACTTGTATAGCAGTACGCCATTGACAATCCCGAATTGAAAAAAACAGAAACTCTCGGAGATTGGTCACATTGTCTTTAACACTGCCTCCGCCAGCACTCGTGCAATTTATCCTATATACGGTGTGTCGCAAAAGTGGTTTAATTAGAAACCAGTAGCGCTTGCTGTACTGTCTAATAACACTTTTTTAGATATAATGGTATATTGCTCTTGATTTTATAGTACTGTCTCTTCCAAAAGCTCTCCAGCCAAGTTTTATAGACCGATTAATTTCCTCATTAATGTGACCATTGCTTGATATCTGTTGTCGTAGGTATCTGGTACCTCGAGCTTTAGCCCACAAATCGATCGCAAAATCTTCATATCTTTTTTTTTTTTTTGAGAGCGTTGTACATCAGTTGCATTTTATGAAAGGTCATTTTCAATCCCACCTTATTAATCTTGTCAGCAAGTTCCTGAATCATACTCAGCATTTCTGAAGTGATAGGTGCAAAAATGATTACATCATCAGGAAAACGAAGGTGAGTAAAATAATTTTTCTTATTCTTTATCCCTTTGTTTTCCCACTTCAGTGATTTAAAGACACTTTTCATGTGCCATTAAAGAGTTTGGGAGACATGATGTCACCTTGTCTCTCTCTCTTTCCAAAAATTGTGGCCTTGTATCCTCAAATATCCGAACCTTGGCACTTGCATTTTCATAAATGTACAATATTTAATAACGCTAATGCAAGTCTCTTCAATTCCTCAGGATTTCAAAGGCATTGCAAATGTTGATGGTTTAACGAAATGAAATGCTTTTTAATAAATAATAAATGCCATGCGCAGTGGAAGTTAATACACCCTCGTTCCTTCAGTTATTTTTCTCAGTATAACAATATGATCTCTCGAGATGTAGCCACTTCTGAATTCTGCTTGTTCCTTTGGTCGAGCCGTGCCGAATGTTACCTTTTGGATTGGATTGGATTGGAGGTTTAACGACCACCGTGAGCAACTCAATGGGCTATAAGCAGTCGCCCGTCCCTAATTTAGGGTCACTGGTTCCAGGGAAGGGAGAGAGCCAGTGCCGTAAGACAAACACAACATCCATGCCTGACCGGGATTCGAACCCGGACCCCTTACGGACGAATGATCAGAGGCCAGCGCCTTAGACCACTGCGCCACCGGGGCGGCCATGTTACCTTCAAGAGATATGAAAGAACTTTCGTGAAGAATATATACTTATACATGTATATGCTGTATATACACATATATACTGTTATTATAGTGAGACTGACACTACAAAAGAATCACAAAGGTCCCGATGAATCATCATCTAACACTGGTATTTATAACGAACATACACAAATGTGGAAAACCATAGAATTTGAAATACGTATGAAATATTCATGTTATCGACAAACATCCAAACTAACATTAAACAACATCTCTTGGATACCAGAAAAATTACACTACGTTTATTGCAGTATTGGACAGTCTGTTTTTATCATTTCCAAAACTGAAAAACAGATAAATGTACAATTATTCGAATACTTGATTCATGTGTTAGTTTGTTGTTCTTTCTTTTTTTTTTTAATGAATAGCACTTCGGAATAAAATTTCGCCTCTTCGTATTTTGTTTAAAACGGAGCATATATATTTAATATTTAAATGATACAAGCTATTTTTTCACACCAAGACCTTTCATTTTCCGGAACAGCAAGTAATTCCTTGTTTAATAATGAAATTTCTTTAGGACATTCTGGTGATATATAATGAAGAACCAGAAAAACTGGTGCATACAAGCTGATGTAAAATACATAGCAACGTCAAATACGCGCGTACTCGGTTGATTCCAGCAGTGCGTGTATAAATCCATAGACATCCTTGCCAGCTGTCATAACGGTTTTCGACATGAGAATGACAAGTAATAACGATTTAAGCGATTTTGAACGCGGTGTCATTGTTGGCACTCGTGAGATGGGCCATAGTAATTTGGAGATAGAAACAAAGTTCGGATTTTTACGGACGTCCATGGCAAGAGTGTACCGTGACTACAAGAATTCCGAGAAAACCTCCAACCTACGGTACTTGTGTGGCCGTAAAAAGATATTAAGTGAACGTGATCATCGTCGGCTGTCAAGCATCGTTTCAAGCGAAAGGCGTGCAACACTCTCGCCGGTATCATAGGAATTCAATGCTGCACCCTCAACAGGCGTCAGCGACCGGACTCTGAAAAGTACCCTGCACGATATGGGCTCTTTGAGCAGACGCCCAACTCGAGTCCCTTTGATGGGTGCACGACACAGAGCTATGCACCTCGCTTGGGCACGGCAACACCGCCACTGGACACTTGATGACTGGAAAGAAGTAGCCTATTCTGACGAGTCGCCTTTTCAACTGTATCGGCAGATGGAAGGATTCGTGTGTGGCGCAAATCCCATGAAGTCACGGATCCCGCCTGTCATCAGGGAGCTGTACCGGCTGGTGGGGGAATCTAAGTACAAAACTTTTCTAACGTACCTTTGGTCCTATAATGGTATAGTAACGAAGTTTCAATGGAAAATATCTCTTACCAAATTTACATATTTATTTACGAGAAAACCGTTCTCTTGCGAAATTCATGATCAGAATATTTATTAAGCTCTTTGCAGTAACAATCATCATTATCCACTTTCCAAAAATACCAAAATGTTAACTCATAAATTATATTTTGACTATAATATTAAGCGATGTGTGTTGGCATTATAATTTTGCCCAGCTGCTGATAACTGGCAATACGCGCGGTGCTCTTATTCCTCCTGCAGCGGAAGCTTAGGCGTGATTGGGAATATTTGCTTCCAACCTTCGTAATTTTAAAAGAATTGTGCGTAATGTTTTCTTCGGGTATATGATGTTGAGATCTTCAAGACTAAATGTCTTCATTCTGAGGGATTTCTGGAACTATTCAGGGCAACAGAAGATTATTTATTGGTGATGAGTTAAATTTAAAAATTTATTTTTACAAAATAGGATATCATAGGGTATTGTTTAAATCAGCTCAAAAATATATATCCAGGTAATGACTACAGAAAGCTCTCTATTACAGTTCTAGGAAAGGTTTCACCTAAGGCGAACAAGCCTAACCTCGCGAAGCCGTTCACGTGCTATCTCGATGACACATCTAATCTACGAATTCAAATGATTCACGTGTCTCACACAAATAAATAAAAAAATGTTAAGAATGAGGCTTTGGCCGTTTTGTCCTGTTTGGTATTATTTTCTACTTTGTACTTGGTTTCCTCATGTGAATGATACTAACTTTTAAAAGGAAATTTACTGTTTTAAAGGAAATGGCTGCAGGTTTTTCAAAGTGTTCAAACGAGGCATTAGGAAATCATCCTTGTTCTCTCAATGAACATCTATTTGAACGGCTTTTCTATGATACATATTCTCAGCCGGAGGAAAGATTGAGGCTGTCTGAATATCCCAGTAGAGAACGAGGATCAGAAACTTGAGCAAAATGTTTCAATTCCATTTTACAACGTTTGGAAATTCACGAAGAACAACGTAGTTTGTAATTGCAAACAACAAAAACAATGTATTCCATATCCACTATCTCCCAAAGGCTTTTCTAGACAATAATCCAAAATACTGGACTGAAGACAAAGAATCTCTAGAAGGATTAAACATTGTGAATAGTGTATCTCGAACAAATTACATAGCAGGAAATGGCGTGTCCGCCTTGCAAGCTGTCTGTTGAAAACAAAACCAAAAAAATCTTGAGATATTGAAATGAAATGTATAGTACATTGCTTATAATACAAGAATTCAGTGGCCAGAAGTACATACCTGTAAGTGATGCGGAACACACAGTACCCAGTACCTTCTGTACCCACTACAGGCGGAGGTAACGGCTCGTACATATCATGGCTGAAAGAGGTTCGTTTTGTTCCACTGCAGAAAGTCTTTTAATGCTGTCTAGATTCATATACAGAGCTCATTTTAGAGTACTGACCGCGGAATCTGAAGAGCCAGAACCATGTGTTGAATGGTCGACAAAAGACATTGAGCGACACATATTCAATAGGCGACAAATCAGGGGAACGCCCTAGCTGATGAAGCAATGGCACATTTCGGGCACCAGAGAAGGAAGACGTTCAGCGCTCCACGTGGTTTGGCAATGCCATGTTGAATGGCGGCATACATGATAGTCTGCAGGTATGACAGCGCTTTATGCCCCAGAAGCTCAGGACTTAACCGCTGGCTTGTCATGGTCCCCGTAAAGCTTCAGAAGCTCTAACGTAAATTGAATTAAACAGCACCTTAAATCAGAGTGCCCGTTGTTGTACTCGTATAAAGCTACATATTGCATACCTCCAGCTCTGGGTTCCGGAAACCTCACAATGAGCTCCGATGTCACTAACTTGAATCCCATTTAGTTTTTTCAATCGAACGTCGACCGCAATCCTGGTCGAACCATCTGTCATCAGTTACCGACGTAATTAATGTTCTTGTGACAGGATAGAGAGCAATTCCCGCTGCAACGACCATATCTAGAGAATAGCCTTCGCAGTAGAGTGGTGGCTGAGATAGCAGCAGAATGTGGACCAATAGTACGTATATTCTTATCCTTCCTATCCATTTGATTTAGTGGATTTAGACGTGTCACTAAACTTTTAATCATGTGTTTATTTTCCGTACTTAGGAGATGAACAAAAATACTCCTGAAGTGATTTCTTCCAACGAGGGCAAATCCTATCAAAAATGGAAAGCTGTATAACGTAGAGTGCGGTACCAAAACAGCCCATGCTTTAAAAGATATTATTTGACATTCTGACAAATGTCCGAGACAAAAGTGATATTAAATCAAATACTAAACAAAAACCATTAATGAGCTTTATTATAAAGTATTTTTCAAAAAATGTACTAACAATAATAAAAATAAATTAGAAAAAAAATATAATATTAAAAAAAAAACTATTTAAATGTGACGTCATATTTCAGGCGAAATTTAAAACCCTTTTTTGTTTTCTTCACGCTTACTTCTCATATGCGTGTGCGTTATCCTGAAGAAAAAAATATTGCTCATTTTCGAGTTAGAACTGCCATGAGCGATTGTTCCGAAATGGTTGGGTAAAAATTGCCACCGGCAGTTGTTCCTTCAGGAGAGAACTCGTGACGCAGAATTATTTTGCTTTCTTAAAGACACACAAGCCCTCTCTTTATGTTGAACTTCTGTAACCTACCTTTTTTCCTTTGGGTGACTATGGCGACTTCCACTGAAAACGCTCCAGCTTAGTTTCAGAATGATAATGGAAACACCGTGTCTAGTTACCTGCCACTATTTAAAAAAATTGCATTGTTAGTGCAGCCTCCAAAATGTTTTTTACGTATTCCACTCATGCATGTTTCTGGTCGTCTGACAAAGAATGCGGAACAAAACAAGCATAATTTTTTCATTCAAATCTTGCACTAAAATTTGACAAATCGTCTCCTTATTAACACCGACCTCACATTCTAGCATCCTTAAGTTCACACGACGACGCACTTTTTGTCGTTATGGAAATTTATTTCCTTCAAATCTTGCACTAAAATTTGACGAATCGTCTCCTTGTTAACACCGAGCTCACATTCCAGCATTCTTAACCTCACGCGACGACCACTTTTCGTCCTTCTGGAAAATTTGTTCATTCAAATTTTGCACTTAAATTTTACAGATCGACTCCATATTTATACCGAACTCACATTCCAGCATCCTTAAGCTCACAAGACGAAAATATGGATTTTTTTTTCATTTAAATCTTGCACTAAAACTCGACAAATCCATTCCAGCATCCTTAAGCTCACACGAAGACCACTTTTTGTCCTTATGGAAATTTTTTTCATTCAAAGTTGCACTAAAATTTAACAAATCGTCTCCTTATTAACACCGAGCTAACGTTACAACAACCTTAAGCTCTAACGACGACCACATTTTGTGGTTTTTTTCTTTGGTGGTGTAAAGACAACAATGAGCAACTCAGTGGGCTATAAGGAGTCGCCCGTACCTAATTTAGGGCCACTAGCTCAAGGAAAGGGAAAGAGCCATCGCCTTAGGACAAACATAACCAACATTCACGTCTCAGCAGGAATCGAACCCGGACCCCATCTCGGAGGAATGACCAAAAGACATCGCTTAGACCACTTCGCCAGAAGGGCTTTGTCCTTATGAAAACTTTCAATGAATTTAGACGTGTCCATAAGTCATTTTTCAAATCATCTTGCCCATCCTTGAAACGTGCATACCCCGATATTAGCGGGCAGCCACGGTTGCGCAATGGTCGAAGCGGTGGCTTCTGTCCAAAAAGGTCCGGGTTCGAATCCCGGTGAGACATGAATGTTGTGTTTGCCTTAGGATGCTGGCTATCTCCCTTTCCTGGAGTCAGGGACCTTAAATCAGGGACGGGCGACTGCTTATAGCCCATTGACTTGCTCACGGTGGTCGTTATACTTCTAATCAAAAAAAATGCAGATGAGGGAGACATTTAGGGCCTAAAGTATCACACGACAGTTCAACTTTCTCAGATGCAGTTTTATCGATTTTCAAACAAAACCGGATATTTGCTCTCTGCTCCACGACCGAGTGTGACAATGTTCTTACAACCAATGACATCAAAAGGATAACAAATAACAGCCTGCGCAATAATACACAATCGCTGTTGCGACGACATAGTTGATAAATGATTTATCAGAAAACGATGCCTTTCCGAAACCGTGAGTTTCACCGGAATTTTAAACAAATTCAGTCTCATAACTTAACTGTAGTGCAGTGCATCCTGAGAGTTCTTAAAATTCATCAGAAGTTTTGTATATTTGTTTTTAAATTGACTGCGTGTCTGCAATTTCTTGAAACGCAACAGATGAATTTTTTGTGAAAATCCCAGTACTTTGCATAAGGTATTTAATAAAGTGCATACTTTCCCTTGTAATTCTTCAACATTTATACATTCATCTACTTTAACTGAAATATTATGTTGCGAAACGTTGATAAAAGTGTCAATCCTGATGGAAAAATTATTTTCAATATAGTTTTTGCAATGGTCACTAATCCGTATAAGACACCCCATTGGTTATTTATAATGTTTTCCAACGTATTTGTTACATGCAATCTATTTCTTTTTATGTTTTGCAGAATACGTGCGTGCAATTTCTGATAGATGTCAACTGCGTACCTTTTGCAATAAACTAAGGAAAGAAGTTACATCTTTGGAGTATTGCATGTGTCACAAATAAGCAATATTATCACCAAACGGCCACGCTTCTAACCACTAGGCGAAAGTGATGAACAAAAGTTTGTTTTTATGCTCCTTCTAAGGAGTCCTTCTTTGTTAAAATAATTCAGTTTTTATGAATTTCATACGTGGATATATTTCGGTACACGGAACTGAAGATTCTGGAAATTTTAATAATCAATTTAAATGTTAAAATTGTAGAGCTCGCAAAATAGCAGGAATTTTAGTTTAAAAGTAAATCTGGTAGAGGATGATACTTATACATTTCTCTTTTTCTAAAAGGAAATTTGATCGAAAAAAGACCTTAAAGTATAATTACGTGTTGTAAGAAATACTCAAACTTTCATACTTAACAGTTAATACGCTACATCTTGGTACACTCTACATGAACAAGACACTTCATTGGTGTTGAGTAAGTGTTTCAGCACAATATAAAATTCTGGGAGCGATATGAGGATGAAACCTAGCCTAATATTTTTTTCAACTAATATTTCATAACGTATATTTTATTGAGCTTCATAATGCATGCCTCCAACAGTAGTTCACGAGGTAACTGCACTACAAGTATAAGCTTATCATGGCTCATTAAGCTGAATGGGGGCTTCGGAAAAATCAATGATTGCAGTCCTATATTTATAGACGCACTTTCATCAGAATCCGTGGTAAAACATGTTCCCGAAGTTTGGCCACATATTCTATATACGTTACGTATGAACATGCCGTACTTTCCATACTCTGCATACTGAAACCCTGATATCTCTCATCTACCAGGGATATCCAAAATTCCATTATGTGTGCAGCATACTAAGAAATAATGGTCATTTAACAAAAGTTGTTTCCATTAAACTGGAAAATCTGGATTTTTGACTGATTACGTGTGCAGCCTTTTGGTTGTGTTTTCCCAAAGTTATTCTTTTCAGATGCTAACCTAGCGTGGATAGAGAACAGTAAGGATAGAATATTAAGGCGGTCACATAGTGTATCTGCTGAACTGCTAATTTTGCATGGTAATGTTGTAATACTACACTGGCGTGCAAAAATTAAGGACGAGACGGTTATGGGACAAGTGAGCAAAACCGTGCAAACAAGGAATCCAAAGAATACAAAGGCACTTTATTGAAAAGGTAGCTTCGAGCACAAATAGACTGAAGAGAGAAACGTCCATGTGACAGGCGGCTGCCAAGAAAAATCCAGTCTTTAGTAGGGGATATGTTCACCCCTGACTGGGTTGCAGGATTTACAACGTCTGTCCATGCTGAGGACGAGGTTGTCAAGGTGCTGTTGAGGCATCGTGGCACAATCCTCTTGTAGCGCCTATCGCAGCTACGGAATCGTTGCTGGCGACTGGTGAGGTGCTGCCAATCGTCTCCCGAGAAGGTCCCACACGTGTTCGATTAAATTTAGGTCCGGGGACGTTGCGGGTCAAACCATGCGTTGTATATCTTCACTCTTCAATAACTTTGCGACAGCCACTGTACGATGAGGTGTAGCGTTTTCATCCATGAAGAGGAACTCAGGACCCACAGTACCTCTAAACAGACGCTCGTGAGGCAGGATAACCTCAGTACAATAGCGGACACCAGTGACTTAACCTCCTTGAAAGATGTGGAGGTCAGTACGGTAACCAAGCATGATACCGCCCCAAACGAGAACTCCGCCACCTTCAAACCAGTCCCTTTCGATTATGTTGGAGGTGTAATTGCGTGTTCCCTGCTCTCTGCAGATGTGTATACGTCCAGAATCGCTCGTCAGTCTAAATCGGCTCTCTTCCGTAAAGAGAACTCGACTTCATTGCTGATGTGTCCAGTTCTTGTGTTCCTGGCACCACAGAAACCGCCGTCTCTGATGAGCAGGCGTTAATGTCACACACCAGTACTGGTCGTCGTGCAAATAGACCACCTTTGTGCAGCCTCGTGGCCACGGTAAAACGCGATAACGGACGTCCAGTTGTCTGTTGCATGTGCCTTGCGATTTCTCCCGCTGTCCGCCGTCTGTCTCGTCTCGCCTGTAGGACAATATACCGCCGTTCGCCGACTTGCTTGCTCGTGGATGATCACTGCTAAACTCTCGGACAGCTGTTCCTGTCGTTTGAAATGCTCTCGAAGCTCGTGAAACGTTGCTGTGAGCGATCCCGAACTCCTCGGGCACACTACTCACACTTCGACCTTCTTCCAACTTCCCAATTACGCGACCTCGGGTAAAGTCATCCAGATGTCGTCTACTGGATTACCTGTTGGCATATCACACGGTGGCAGCAACTCGACGTCGTTCAAACCGTTCTACACCGTGCAATAGCTTTCACCTAATTGCTGAGCGTACACCGCCCGTTTGCTTTATACCCTTCCGACCCCCACCTACGTCATGCTGCATATATGCGCATGCCCTATCGTACCGGACTCTAGTCAATCTTATGAGTGGTCTTTCGGTTCGTTCTGCCTGCTAGTTCCGCTGTTATGCTAATTTATCCACTTCGTCATTACTTTTTGCATACCAGTGTATTATATATAGAATTTAGTTCATGCCAGAAATATATTACACATACTTGTGTGTATTTTTATGCTGTGATGTCGTGGTTGAATCTTGAAATTTCGTTTAATGCTGAAACAATCCTTTAGTTTATAAGCAAGCAAACCGTGTTTTATAAATGAAAACACAAAATTTCGTCGTATTCTCAAGTACTTACGGACTGGTGCTATATTTTATACGTGCGTATTTATTTATTCTCTAAAAACATGTTTTCCTTTCTCCGAGTACACCTGACAGTAATAACCACTCCTCAGTTGAGCGATATCCTAAACTCTACAATATAAAAATTTCATGTTTTGTTCTTCGCAAACTTACAACCCGGTAGTCGTGCTTCGTATGTGTAGCCAGTACTTTCAGTATTTGCTGGAGTTCATTTGGACCATTAGTACAGCATCAGTCGAATAAAGTATCCCTAAGAAACGCCAATTTCCAACGTTATTCTGCGATCTGTTAACTCTACGTTGTACGATTCCTTTTCACTTATGTACATGTCAAGGGAAATGAGTAATTTTAATTTTGTGTTTAAACAATGTCGCATTGCTCCTTGGACGTTTCGTGAGATCAGCTGTACATTTAAATCTCCTGTTTGAACTGTTCCAACGGGTTAAAATAAGATGGTGCATCGAACGGATATGCAGCTTTACCATTTATGGATATATCTAAACACAACCTCAGGTATTGGACAGTATGACATCATTTTGTGCCGTACACTTGTATGATCATAGCTTTTGCGTGATTTTCGAAAATCTTCATAGAGCAATCTGAATACAAATAAATGTCTTTCTAAATTAAAGAAGGAAAAAAACCTTGTGGTTTAATCGAATCTTGGAAATATCAAAAGAAGGCAATTTATAGATTTATTAGTGTATAATTAATCCCTTATTGTTGATATTTTATTGTTATATGTATAAACATTGTTCTGAGCGGGATGCGGCAATTCAAGGTTAAGTTGTCCTATTAGTTAGAAGAGTCTTTATTAAGGAGAGTGATCCATAGATTAGAAGTAGGACAATCTCAAGTAGAGGTAGCAAGATGGCTGAATGCGTCAAGGCAATTAGTCTCCAACCTCTGAAAGCAGTTGCAGGAACAGGAAGAAAAATAAAAATGACACAGCACGGACGCCCACGAATCACAACAAGACAATAGGACTGGTTCCGAAGTGATGGCCGCTATAGGGAATCGATGACGTTCCAACACCCTCAAGAGCTCTTCTCTGTTACAGGACCCGTGCAATGTAGGCAAACATTTGATAGAAACATTTCTTGCGTACAGAGTAGACTGTATGCAAAACAGACAATGGTCTGTATTCAACATGCCTCATCGCACAGAAATGCACATCTCTGCACCCTTCGACAAAATCACCCCTTGACCCCTGAGCAATCGGCCTGTGTTCCCTTCATTGTAGAGTCACGGTAGAGCCTAGATCCAGATTCTGGAGACATGCACCTATGGAGGCAGGTTGAAGACACGTCTTCCTTCTGGCTTTAGGAAAATAGACCAATATACTGGTGTAGTATTCCTGTGTGTGGTCGCATCATGTTGGATGAACGCACACCACTGCGCTGTTTCCAGGTAGCACCCGGACGACTGCATGGATATTGAGATGGCATGCTTGGACCCTTTTAACGGCTTCGTGTAAGAGCTTTTGTCTCCAGTTACTTTCTATGGACAATAGCTTCCGCCTTTATACGGCTCGGCAAGTTGATAAATACCTGAATAGTGGTGATGTTCACAGGATTGGGTGGTCCTCTCAAGATCTCCCCACCTGAACACGAGAGAGCTTGTTCCGGATGCCCTAGATACAGCAATTGCAAGCCCCGGCAGCTCATTTTTAAACCACTCCTGGAACATCGAAAAGCTGTCATGTAGCAGTGACACTTATTACTTTAAACTCTCATTCATTGCCTTATGAACAACACGATGACGCGTCCTGCGATCTGTATCGGTGTTCGGATAACAATATTGCCTATTGTTTCCGTACAATCTGTGTCATTTAGTGCATGGCCTTTGACGGTCATCCTGTCGAATGCATGCTTCCTCTTCATGCGAGGATGTCATTCCTTTTCTTTTGTGTATTGCTGCGTGTTCGATTTTGGTATGTCGGTACCACTGTCATTGCGCTCTGTCATGTCACATTATTTTTTTGTTTTTAACGTATATTTTGGACAGCCGTGTTGTTTGAATCCTGCACGAACTAGCCGGCTTAAACGATATTTCCTGTCCACATGCGACAACGTTTCCTGTTTTGAATCATATTACAACTCTCCTATAATGATGATAAATATTATTTAGAAAAAGCTGCGAGTACAAACACGCTTTCAGAAAGTAGAACTTATTTAGAAAAAAACCCTGTGAAACTATATCATAATGACAATCCTTTGAAAATAATATACTGTAAGAGCTTAAAAATAAAGGGTAAACGTTTAAAAAGTACGAGTTACTGAAGGAATTAAGGGCTGACTACTTCACCCTGTACTTAAAAAAAATCGACAATCTTGGTAAATTTTTACTAAAACGTAATCAAAAAGTATCCTAGAGATGAAACAAATGATCATGGTATTTTCCATATCACTCATTATTGATATTAAGTCTTAAATACAGTAGTCAAGGATATAGCATTAATTTCGCCGCACTGTCCCTGAAGAGAAAGTCATTGATGTAATATAAATATGTCTCAGGGCAAACGAAATGTTTGTTTCTCATGAAAATTATTGCTGCTAAAACTAGGTATGATACGCTTTCGTGTAACTTTTTCTTTGCCTGTTACATCGCTTTGTATATACTGTTGCACTCGATCTTCGATGGGTCTCAGGAATACGTAATACTGTATCTTTTATTCTTCTGAATTTGTGAAATTTGGAGAAGTTCAGCACATCTTCGCTAATTAATCTATAACTGAATAAATAACTAATCTCTGACGAACAGGGGAATGCATAAATACAGCGCAATAAAGTGTAAAACCAGACTACAATAGCTAATTCTTCCTCCTTTTATATTTTTTTCCTGAAGTGCAGAAACACAGAAAAATTTATCAACTAAGAGTGGCACTTCCATTTTTTGAAACCCAATTTAGAATTATATTTTACAGATTTTTTGAAGACAAGTTAGGCATATGCATAGAGTTATGAAATTATACTCTCCTACTACGTTACACATCAACATCACAACGAATGATAATTTTTGAATAATATTTTGCAGTCACATAATTGAGCGATATCTGCCCTAAGAAGAGTTTGCTTTTGGTGATGATATAGAGTACTGCTTTAAACTAAGAAAAGGCATTATCTTCAGCCCCATTAAAATTCAATTTGCGTTATTAATAGGCTTTTATACATAACTATTTCCCATATCCGATTTACATTTCATTAAAAATTAATCAGTGGTACGCGAGGGTTAAAGATATTAAAATAATAATATTTATGACTGTGAGGAATTCTGAATGACACATAATCAGTATATCAGAAAAAACCAAAAACTGCAATGCAGAAAATTTTATTGGAAAAATCGTTGAGATTTGCAAACCTCAAGGGAAATCGCATTACGTGACATTTCATCATCAATATAGGTTTAGTTTGTGGATCTAATTGCTTAACAGGAAGCATATTTTTGCTGTTTCAAAATAAAGGCAAAAACTGTCCGAATGGTGTTCTTTTATATGAAAGCTTTTCTGGATATATGCTTCAGATGTGCGTGAAGATGAGAACAACTCTACGACCTCTTGTTATTCGTACCATCAGAGTGCAATGTTCTCGATTTTCTTCAATTGATGTAGAACCTAAAATAGCACATTCTTTTTTCTGTACTGTACACGCTATGTAAAATTGTTTTGGATTCCTTATACCTGGTTTCTTCCAGGAAACATTTACATACATATTTTTAGAAGTGTAGCATTTAAATCCGCTTTATTCCGCAAAGAAATAAATGTTAATTTTGCGCTGTAAAATCCGGAAATAGTATTTCGAGCCTTATGGACTGCTTTAGATTATTTTATACGCCACGATTGAGCACTATAGCACGATATCTTTCACCCAATGAAAGAAAGAATAGAAAAATAGTAGTACTTTCAACGAACAAAGCGATACAAATATCTAGCAATCCGTTCTTAATTAGTTTTACAAAAACAAATCTTCCATTTGAGTGCCTGCCCGGGTTACTTCACGTAAATTTCTTCATTTTCCTGCGAAAATGGAATTTTTGGAAATAAAGTCACGAAGCCAACAAACCAAAACATTTGTAGAAGTACTTTCCTGCATATGGTTTTGCTAACTAATGAATGATAAATTACATGCATACAAAAGTGGTAACATCAGGTCATCTTGAAAAAATAATGCGATTGAAGGCAAACATTTTATCTCTCCGCCTCATTGCATAAGTGCTGCCACACTTTTCCTGAAAATCATAAGGACTTCTAGATGTATTTTAGCTATGGTACCGCGAAATCTGCGAAACTTAACAACTGCAAACGTATTGGAAATGCATATCATCAAATTAGGTAATATTTGCTGTTTTTTACATTTTTTCTAAATTCCACTTTAAATCAAATAACAGTTTACCATTTTGGGTATAAAACTACAGAATGTATTATTTCTTTTGGAGGGATATCTTTTTCAATTACGATTTACTAGTTCTCGGATGTGTACAAAATCTTGCTCTCTGTGCATCCAATAATTATTTTTCATAAAAGGAATAAGTCATAAAATATACGGGTATGATAACCACATTTGCAAAAGCGAAATCGAATGTTTCTTAAGATATTGTAAAAGACAGTTAACGTCTACTTCTCTGCCTAATACAGGCAAAAACGCTGACATTCTCCAATTCACTTTTACCATTTTCAGTACTTCAAAAACGAAGACTCTGTACAAAAGATCCATTGGAAATGATCTCCATAATCATTGCTAACTTACTATTTGAAAATTCAGGAAACCTGTGGCTAAGTAGAAAAAGTGTTAAGTGCAAATACTGATTAGTTGTTTCATGGTATCGGGCTTGCTGATATTCTGAAACAGCAGGTTGTAGTATATATTTAAAAATAACATCATACGTCTTTTTTAGTCTCGTGTTTTCTTAATTGTGATATTACAAAAAATTAGTGTAATATTAAACTTTCCACTGCAGCTTAAGGCAAATTCACAAATTCATCTGGAATTAATGGGAAAAGCGAACTCTTTAATATAGAAAAAACATTATAGGAAACATATTGAAATTTCAAAATATATGAGCTACACAGACACGTACAAATTCTACAGTAAAATATTCGCATAATGAATTAAATATAATATAACTTCAACAACGTTTTTTAGCACGTCTTTTGTAAAAAATAATCGTGCTTCTGTTATCGGTTTGTCCGTCCGTCCGTCCGACTGTATCCACGATATCTCAGCAACTGTAAGTGCGTTTTGAATTTTTTGCATTGGGAAGCTTGAAATATGCAAATGTGATCCTTTAGTTCGGGTTTTTTTTACGATGTACAATTTCGTCGGCAGAGGGCGTAAACGCAGATGACGTCGAATTCAAAAATACGTTTTATTCCAAATATTTGCTTCTAAACATCCGACTAAAAAAACATTTATGTCGAAGAGTATTTTAGATATAGTTACGATTTCAAATTACGCATAGATTTTCCGCTAGGGGGCGTAAATGTAAATTACGTTTTCCCCGATAACTCTTCTTCTAAAACTCCGATTTGAAATTTTTTTCTTCAGCGGATACATCTCCTGATGGAAAACCTTTTGCATATAATTTCAAATTTTTGGTAAAGAATACTTTGGCTACCAGGGGGCGTAAGCGTTAATCTTTTCTTCTGATGTATTTGCTATAAAATCGTAGCTTCTAACATACCGATTAAAAAATTCTTTCGTGGACTGATGCCACTCACATCCGTAAACCTTTTCGGAATATTTTCTTAAAATATTCCACAGTTGCTCCGCCAGGGGGCGTAGGTGTACATCTTATTTTTGTCAATATCTCTGCTTCTAGGAGTCCGATTGGAAAACTTCCTTCTTTGTTGGTTAGTGTTTTCCGCGTGACATGTTTTTCATATAATTTCAAAATTTTCAAGTAATTCATAGACTTTCCGCTAGGGGGCGTAGCGGTAAATTGCGTTTCCCCCTATATCTCTGCTTCTAAATCTCCGATTTGAAAAATTCTTTCTGCACCGGATACATCTCCTGATGGGAAATCGTTTGCACATAATTTCTAATTTTGGTAAAAAAATAGTTTGGCCACTGTGGGCATAAATCCTAATTTCCGCTTCTGTTGTATTTGCAGCAAAATATGAGCTTCTAAATTCTCGATTGAAAAAAACGTCGTTTGTTGACCGATACTACTCATGTCGACAAACCTTTTAGGAAAATTTTCTTCTTGAAAAATGCATGGTTTCTACGCCAGGGGGCGTAGATGTATATCACATTTTTGTCAATATCTCTACTTCTAAGAGTACGATTTGAAAAATTCCTCCTTTGTTGGATAGTGTTTCCGTTGCGAAATGTTTTTCCTATAAAGGAAATTGCTTTTTCTGCGTTATTTCTGCTCCTAAAGCTCCGATTTGAAAAATTCTTCCTGTATCGCAAACAAGACCTTATGGAAAATATTATTCACATAATTTGTAATGTTTGGTAAAGAATGGTTTAGCCACCAGGATTCATATGTGTTAATTTCTGCTTCTGAAGTATTTCTTGCAAAAGCTGGACTCCTGAAAACTCGACTAATTTTTTTCTTCTACCTATACCGCTTATACGGATAAACCTTTTGAGAATAATTTCTTCCTAAAATAATGCATGGTTTTCCCACCAGGGGATGTAAAGTCACATCTTATTTTTGTCGATATCTCTGTTTCTAAGAGTTTGTAAGCTCACGATTCCGTTTACAGCAATATCTGAGTGATGAAAAACCCGATTGAAAATCTTTCTTTGGTCAGATCTATTGTTTATTATACCGGTTCCATTGACTTTAAATAGCTTTGATAAATTTAATTTGCGTCAGAACGGATTCAAAAGACGTGCTTATTACACCTGAAAATCCGGTGTCAACCTTCTTGTTGGTTTCTTGTGTCACGTTGGGGCTTTTTCTCGGAAGGTGAATCAACATTCGCTTTATGTGTACCAGTACAGTGATTATTCTGTTGCTTGCGTGGCGTAAGACATCATCTTCGAAGCAAAGAAATTGATTTATGAGCATGCAGATCGTATAACTACACCATGCTTCTGAGACCTATTATCTTTCGAATGTGTAACAGATCGGTATTTCTCTGGTGCCAGTTTCACCATGAAGTCATCAAACTGCTTATTTTACGGAAACAGTGATAATTAAAGTTTAGGAATATGTAGAGAAAAGGAGTTTGCGTCGTTTCGATAAAAGCATTTTTGTTTGCTGCATATTCTATCAGTTGTTTTCGTTATATTAAGTTCCTGCTTGTACAGTGTTTTGTCGTTTCGGCTTTTGGGGCTTCCCGTGAAAATCTGTTACACCAATGATTTGTTTGTTTCTTATTTATATCATTAATTTTAGAAAAAAAGTATCATAGCGGCGGAGTGTACAGTAACACCATTCATCGTGCTATGCTCAAATTATAAGCTGCGTTACTGCGGTCGACCTCGGCATGAGTCTCGAAAAATATGGTAGTCGTTTCGGTAATCCTAGCAACTGGCCACACCTTATTGTCACGCATGCGCCTTCTGTAGCGTGCAGGTTAATTTCGTCCTTTCGTGAATCTCTAACAAGTGTTTAAGCGCTGTAATGTTTCGAAACAGTGGATCTTATTCACTTTGCATCTTATTCAAGAGGTTTATAAAGATGAATATCTAGGAAAATCAAAAATTTACTTGGCAAAATGAATTTATGGCTGGTCGTGAGTAGGCGGCTTTAATCTCGCAAAGAGGAAGACCATCAACGAGTGTTACAGAGGTTAACATCGATGCAGTAACTTTTATTACAAAGTAAGACAGACCCCTATCAATTACAGATATCGATGGTATGATTCACATATCATTTCGACATGAAACGGAATTGTTCAACTTGAGTTCCCATTTCCTTTTATGTGCGGCTGAATGAAAGGCCGAAAATGACGAGGTCTGTCGTTTCTGATTTGGAGAAAATCAATATGAATTGAATCACCTAACATGTATTCAGTCCAGATTTGCCACCATACGACAGGTCTGGACTGTATACACCATTGCTCCCCGTTTTAAAAAAAGTCATTACAAGGACGACAATTTGAGACTGCTCAACAACTTATTACAGCTGCGCAGAGGTGCTTCAAGAGCATTTCAGAAGAAGAATTACAGAAGACATTCAAAAAATGTGTGGAACATTGCAACACCTGTACTTGATGCAATGGATAGGATTTCGAAAAAGATGACCATTGCCTTGATAATGTAGGTACGCATATTTGGTTTTATACAAAAACATTTTCTCAGTTGTCTTGGTACAACACTTGTAATTCAGTGTTAGCAGAATAATGAATTACTGTTATGAAACTACAAAGGAAAGTGTGCAGTTCGTTAAATAACTCACGGAAGTGCCGATGTCTTCACGAAAATTTCAGCAATTACATTTCGAGGAATTGCAGACAAAACAATCATCTCGCAAAAAAAGGCAACGTAATTTCTGATGAAATACAAGAAGAAACACACAGTGTGCAATAAAGTAATAAGACTAGTTTATTTTAAAACTCTTAAAATCCACCTGACGGGGAGGCGTGATTTTTTGATAAGTTATTTATCGTATATGTAGTGGAAATAACGTTTGCATGAGAATTGCGCAGATGATTGTTTACGCTGTGTATGATGTCATTCGATTTAAGAACAATGTCGCTGTTCCTTCATGCAGCTGAGAAAAAATATCCTTTTCGGTTTAAAATCGATAAAATGCATCTCAGACAGTATAAATTTTATGTGGTGTGTGTGGGGCTAATTGTGTATCTCGTGCACAAAAATTTCGATGGCATGCATTTTCCAAGACTGGAGGAAACAAGAAACCGTCCGGATGTCAGATTTAAGTTCGCACGGCTGAAATCACTGAGAAAGTTCGCGAAAACGTAAAAAAGGAATTGCTGTGTGACCTTGATCATGTTGGAATGTGAGGTAAGAGTTAATGAGGAGACGATTCGTGACCGTTTAAGGCAAGATTTGGGGCAAAAATGTTTGCGCTCGATTTGTTCCGCATGATTCAGAAGACGAGAAACATGCAGGAGCGGAGTACGCTGAAAACATCTTCAAGACTGCCGAAGCAATGGAAAGTTTGCTCCAAAGCTTTGTGGCAGACGACGAGATATGTTATTTTCCTGATGATCCAGAAACGAAGAATAAGAGTGATCAGTGGAAATCTGACCAGTCACCCAAAGGAAAGAAGATCAGGTTTCGGAAGTCCAAATTCAGACAATACAAGTGTGCTTTTATAGCAGCAAGGCGAATTTTGCACCATGATTGTTTTCCTGAAGGTGCAACTCTCATTAGGGATACCTACGAATCCACTTTGGAACTATTGTGGAAAAGGATTACTAGTGTCAGGCCTGAGGATAAAACGGGTAATGGCTATTTCTCCACAACAATGCACCAGCGTACAATGCAGTCAGAGTACAGCAATTTCTGGCACGTAAACAAGTATTTGTACTCAACCATTCCTCTCATTCTTCGGATTTGTTCCCGTGTGACTACTTTTTTTTCTCTGAATTAAAGCTGCCTTTAAAAGGTAAAGTTTCAAGACTTTGAAGAGATACAAAGACCTGTGACATCAGGATCTCACTCCATACCAAAAATGACCTCTTTAAGTCTTTCCTTTTTTTTTGGCTCGTCGCTTTATTTCTTCTGTTAACGGAGGAGGAATGTACTTCGAATGTAGTACACTCAAATGAAATGTTTTCCTACTGAGGTTCCTTTTTAATTCACTCTCGTTACTTAGTTGCACCACTGGGTACATTATACAGCTATGGTTTTACGTATACCATTAGTGATTCTCCTCTGTTTTTGCAATTTGAAGTTTATGAAAGACAAAATATGTTATACATTTATCCGCTGAATAAAGTTTGCATATCTTATATTAGGGAGCCTACTCGTTTGTTGTGCTGGTATTTACTATCCCGAAAATAAACTTCATCTGATGAGCATGTTATATAGCCTATTACAAATGTATTATGTTACTATGAAACTGACAAATTGTGCGAACATAATATGTGTAGATATGAGAAATTCGGGTTGTTGCAAAAGCCATTTTATAACAGCTGCTGACACTGAATATGCCAACTTATATGCCTAAATGTGAATTTCACATATCTGCTTTCAATCTGCTATTCCATGAGAAAGAAAGTTCGATGGTTGAACGATAAGAATGAAAATTTGGTGATTCAACGACGTAAACATTATAGTGAGTGAAGCTCGACATTCAAGATTTTCACAAACACTGGAATTGTTCAGGACACAGAAGCCATGATGGTTTCTTCCAGACTCTCATCCGCTTCTTATATTTAGGACAACGTTTACGCATGAACGTGATTTGGGTGTTGCGATTTCATTGTTATGGCGTTTCGCCTCAGATTATAAGAGAGATTTTCAGAAAACACGGAAGCATAAGAATATAAGCTTTAGAATGGCTATAAATCAAAATAATGTTGACAAAGGATTAAATGTACTTTCCCGCTAGCATAAGGAAAATGTGTTAAAGTTAACTTTTTATTCGATGAAACTAGTACGATGTTAGTGAAGACGACCCGAGATATATTTTGTGGGAATTTTCAAACAGAAAATCTGTAAGTTCCAAAGACTGTTCACAATGTGTCGTATTTGTTGTAAATATTGCCCTTAAAATTGTTTTTTTAATTCCGCGAATTGCACTGTTTCTGTTTTGTAGTATATCGGAATTTTGTCGTGTTTTGTGTAATTTCAAATTGAAAATTGAAAGAAAATAAGCCATTTCATTTGTATTTATGACATTCTGTATTGGTGATATACCATTTGTATTGGTGACATATTTATGATATTATTTGTATTGATGATACAGTGTATCCCTAAACGTTTTCTCGGATCGCTTGAACTCTGCACACCAGGAGATAAAATTCACTGCTGAATATGAAGAGGAATGAAGCCTCCCGTTTTTAGACATCCTAGTGCGAAGGAAGCCATCCGGAAGTCTAAGAAGAGAAGCTATGTTCACAATCAAGTTCTCCCTTCATCGACAGGTCTAACCTCGCAAAAATGTGCCTTGTTTAGAGCCCGAGTGAAGACAGGCTACGATCTCTCTTTGGACAAAGAGGATCTCCATTCAGACATTCGCAACCTAAGGGAGTAGCCAGTACAGCTGGTTACGACATTGAGCTCATCGGAAGAATTATACATAGAACAACTTTGAAAGTAAGGGGTGGCCGCACAAACGCCACCTCGGAAGAGAGCAAGTCTTGTTAGATCCATACTAAACTAGCCGAGATTTTCTTACCAATTCAAGATATATCTGCGTAAGTTGAAGCTGGATGTACGTCTAAAGTCTACGAGGACAATCTGCACCATTCTCGCTGTTGATCGTGACAGACAGTCACTGTTGACCCAAGCCGGAGTATACGGCATTCAAATGCAAGATGGTATATCGGAATGACAAAGTGGTCTTCCCACCTCAGAGAGGCAGTGTACAAACGGGATATAGAATATAGAAGACTGACTACCGCGTTGGATCGAGACGAAAATTCTAAGGATGCCCGACCCATCTGGAAGGATATAAGACGACTGGTGCCATATAGCAGCCCTGAGTCAACAGCCATCCGAGAACAATCGATATTCTATCATGCAGTGATGTTTGTAACACAGACACAGATCAATCCACTGCTGGATGAAGTTCTCCCCATATTTCTTCCACAATGGTCTAACTTGAGCCTTTCACCTCCACTTCACTCCCGCATGGTTTAGAATTTCATCGACCCATCTCTCCTATGTGGTCTTCTAAGTCTCTTCCTGTCCTTTGGAATCTAGTCTAAAAACTCGGTTTTCTATTGGTGGTTCGTCCTTTTGGCAGTATGTCCAGCCCATTACCCTTCCAGGGACTTTAATCTGATCATGATGTCTCCCACTCTTGTCATTTTCCTTATAAACGGGTTCCTCTACTTATCTTTCCTAGTTACACCAAGCATGCATCCCTCCATATATACTTGAAGTTGTCTGCAATCTTTGTATGTCTTTTTTAGTTAAGGTCAATATCTCTGCTGGGTACATAAGCACTAGAATGATGCATTATATAAATATATATATATATATATAATCATTCATCATTTTCAACCATTATCAATGCACAGCGGATGAAGGTCTCCCCAAGTTTCTTCCACAACTGTCTGTCTTCAGCTATCTCCTCCATGTTATTCCTGCAGCTTTGGGATTTCATCCATCCATCTCCTGTGTGGTATTCTTCTGGGTCTTTTTCTGTCCCTTGGAATCCAGATTAAAATTTCGGTTGTCCATCTGTGGTTCGTTCTTCTGGCAACATGCGCAGCCCATTACCATTTCAGGGACTTTACCCTCACCATGATGCCTTCCACACTTGTCATCATCCTTTTCTACGATATATATATATATATATATATATATATCATCATCATCATCATTGTCAACCATTATCAATCCACTGCTGGACGAAGGTCTCCCCAAGTTTCCTCCACAACGGTCTGTCTCAATCCACTGCTGGACGAAGGTCTCCCCAAGTTTCCTCCACAACGGTCTGTCTTGTGCCAGTCCCCTCCATGTCACTCCCGCATACTTTCGAATTTCATCCACCCATCTTCCATGTGGTCTTCTTCTGGGTCTTTTCCTGTCCCTTGGAATCCAATCTAAAATTTCGGCTGTCCATCGATGGTCTGTTCTTCTGGCAGTATGTCCAGCCCATTGCCATTTCAGGGATTTAACTCTGATCATGATGTCTTCCACTCTTGTCATTTTTCGGATCCACGTGTTCCTCTTCTTATCTCTCCTGGTTACACCAAGCATGCACCTCTCCATGCTACTTTGAGTTGTCTGTAGCCTTTGTATGTCTCTTTTAGCTAAGGTCCACGTCTCTGCACCATACGTAAGCACTGGAAGGATGCATTGATCAAACACTTTTCTTTTAAGACATAATGGCATATTGCTCTTGAAAATTATGCTGTTTCCTCCAAAAGCTCTCCAAGCAAGTTTTGTACGCTGATTAATTTCTTCACCAATGTGACCCTCACTTGATATCTGCTGTCCAAGATAAACGTACGTGTCTGTTATCTCCAGCTTTTCTCCATCAATCGATAAATCTTCATTTCTTGTAAAAGCATTGTACATCACTTTTGTCTTCTGAAAGTTCACTTTTAATCCCACTTCTTTACTCTTGTCAGCAAGTTCCTGGATCATACTCTGTAGCTCTGATGGGGTAGTTGCAAAAATGACTATGTCATCAGCAAAACGAAGGTGGGTTAGATAATCTCCATTAATCTTTATCCCTTTGTTTTCCCAGTTCAGTGATTGAAAGACCTTTTCCAATGTGGTATTAAAGAGCTTCGGAGATATGGTGTCACCTTGTCTCACTCCTTTTCCAATTTTTATGTGTGTTGTATTTTCAAACAGCCGAATCTTTGCACTTGCATTTTCATAGATGTTATTAATAATATTAATGTATGCATCTTCAATACCGCAGGATTTCAGAGCCATTGCAACTGCTGATGGTTTCACCGAATCAAAGGTTTTTCATAATCGATAAAAGCCATGCACAATGGAAGTTCATATTCCCTCGCTCTTTCAATTAGTTCTCTCAGTACGTGAATATGATCTATTGTGCTGTAGCCACTCCTGAATCCAGCTTGTTCTCTCGGTTGAGCCATGTCCAGTGTCACCTTCAAGCGGTGTGAAAGAACTTTAGTGAAGATTTTATAAACCACTGATAGGAGGCTGATAGGTCTGTAGTTCCTGAGATCCTCAATGTCACCTTTTTTATGTAGCAAGATCATTGTAGCGTTGTTCCAATCCTCGGGAATTTTCCCTTCATTAAGGCATCGAGTGAAAATTTGGGCGAGTACTGTTTTGATTTCTCCACTTGCTTCTTTTATGATGTCTATAGTAATTCCATCTTCTCCTGGAGCTTTCCCCCGCTTCATGTTCTTGATTGCATGTGCAACTTCTGCTGGAAGGACTGGAAGAACTCTGGTACTGGTACCTTTCATGATGTCTGGAGTACATGTATCATCTCTTTCATATAATTTGGAGTAGAAATCTTTCACTCTTGTCAAAATTTCGCCTCTATTTCTTGTTACAGAACCATCTTCTTTTCTCAGTGCCATAATCTGTTTTTTCCCCTTACTGAGATGTCCCTTTGCTATCTTTAGGCTTTGGTTGTTTTCAATTGCTTTCCTTACTAGTTCACAGTTGAATTTCCTTACGTCTTCAGTGATACTTTTCCGTACTGTCTTGCATAGCTCTATATATTCCACTTTGGAAGTCACATCTTCTTTAGTTGTACTCATCACTCTTCTTTTTTGCATCAACATTTTCGTTTTTCCTGATAATTTATTTACATGCAACTTGTTCTTAGACCCAGCTAATTTTGTTGCTGTTTCCATGAGAGCTTTGGTTACTTTTCTGTTAACTTCAGAAATATCCACTTCTTCCGATCTTAGGCCTTCTAAAGCAGAGAATCTGTTTTTCAGTTCCAATTTGAAGGTATTATGGTGTTTTTTAAGGTTGGTTATGTCAATACATTTTGTTTGTCTTATGAGCTTGCTACGTTCGAGTTTAGTGTTGAGGTGCATCGTACATCTCACCAATCTATGGTCACTACCTGTGTTGAACTTGTTTAGCACACTGCAGTCTTCTATGACGAATTTTTTGTTACACATAATAAAATCAATTTCACTTGTTGTCCCATTTGGATGTCTCCATGTCCATTTCCTGTGTGGCTTTTTCTTGAAAAAGGAGTTCAAGATGAAAAACCCTTCTGCCTCTGCAAACTCTACGAGAGTATTTCCACGCTGGTTTCTGTTGCCGTGACCGAATTTACCTACTGAAGTTTCATTCTGTTGCCGTTGCCCTATTTTTGCATTGAAATCTCCCATAATTATCTTCAAGTGCTGCTTACCTTTATTATTTAAGCAGCACTTGAAGATAATTATGGGAGATTTCAATGCAAAAATAGGGCAACGGCAACAGAATGAAACTTCAGTAGGTAATTTCAGTCACGGCAACAGAAACCAGCGTGGAAATACTCTCGTAGAGTTTGCAGAGGCAGAAGGGTTTTTCATCTTGAACTCCTTTTTCAATATATATATATATATATATATATATATATATATATATATAACAAAGCAGAAACAACTACAACAGCAAAAAAAAAAAAACTCACGAAAAATAAAAAATTCAAAGGCAACGAGCAGGGAGAAAAAAATAAAATCAGGGATGCAGAAAATGTTGAAAATGCTGAGCATTTGCTTTATGAAGGACCAGCAAAACTCTGCATTTACTCACCTCTGCTAATTGTATGGATAAGCATGTTTTTTATTCAGTTCTGGATATTATTAAAGAAACAGTAAACTTAAAAAAAGGTCCTGATTACAGTATAATCAGCGTTCGTAAGCTTATATTTTAAAACTCAAAGCAACTGTATCAACTCCAAGCAACCGGCACAACTTACTTTTTGTCGAGAAGAAAATAAAAGTAATGCGTAATACGCACACATCGCGTGACGTAATAAGCCCGATAGTCGCGAGAGTGTGACATCATAAAACTTTAATAGGATCCACAAACAACGCGTGACGTAATGAGGCAGATGGCATGACCGCGCACCAACATCTCAATCGCGAGTGTGACGTCGTAAGATTTTTAAGAATCGGAAACATCAATAGGACGACGCCAAGACACTAAAAACGTGTTAACTCGGAGTGGTTATTTAACCCACTAAAGGAATTTTTCCAAAGTCGAGTTCAAGCTAAATCGATTTCCAGTACTAGAAAAGGGTAGGTTAATCACTTTCATCAAAATCCTTAGATGCATTTTTAAAATAAAATTTACATATATACAAGAATTGCTGCTTAATAAGATGTGATGGAATGCATCGCACATTTATGTCCTGATCTTTGACTCCAGTTCGCCTATTTTTAATAGGTTTCGTCCCCAGGTGATCCTGTACGACATATTAAAATTTCATTGAAATCGAACCATATTTACGCAAGATATGACGCATAAGGTCAATGAAATGCATTCCGCTCTTATGTCCTGACCTTTGACCCCACTACACCCATTGTCAATAGGATTCGTCCACAGGTGGTCCCCTACATCATGCTAAAATTTAATCGAAATCGAACCATTTTTACGCGAGTAATCGTCCGGACAGACGGACGGACGGATAAAGCTGGAGCATAAACGCTTCTTCAACCCACGGGTGGAAAGCGTAAATAATTTTACTTTGTGAAAGGAACAATTAGACCTGAAAAAGCCGCGATCTCACATGTTTGAACAGATTTTAAATATTATCAAATTCTTAACCAATCCATTTTCTGTCGCTAGGTACCTGATTTCTGTTGGGAGAAAAAATTCCCAATTTCATACAAATAAGGCAGCTTCTGAAGCACTGGTTTCTAAATATTCACCAAAGTGGGTCTGATTTGAGCCTGGAATGATGTATCAATGGTGGAAAGACTGTTGGGGGAATAATTTTCGAATTTCATACTAATAAGGCTACTTCTGAAACACTGGTTTCTAAATATTCACCAAAGTGGGTCTGGTTTGAGCCTGGGATGATGTATCAATGGTGGAAAGACTGTTGGGGGAATAATTTCCGAATTTCCTACTAATAAGGCTACTTCTGAAGCACTGGCTTCTAAATATTCACCCAAAGTGAGTCAGGTTTGAGCCTCGGATGATGTATCAATGATGGAAAGACTGTTAGGGGGAATAATTTCCGAATTTCATACTAATAAGGCTACTTCTGAAGCACTGGCTTCTAAATATTCACCAAAGTGGGTCTGGTTTGAGCCTGGGATGATGTATCAATGGTGGAAAGACTGTTGGGGGAATAATTTTCGAATTTCATACTAATAAGGCTACTTCTGAAACACTGGTTTCTAAATATTCACCAAAGTGGGTCTGGTTTGAGCCTGGGATGATGTATCAATGGTGGAAAGACTGTTGGGGGAATAATTTCCGAATTTCCTACTAATAAGGCTACTTCTAGAGCACTGGCTTCTAAATATTCACCCAAAGTGAGTCAGGTTTGAGCCTCGGATGATGTATCAATGATGGAAAGACTGTTAGGGGGAATAATTTCCGAATTTCATACTAATAAGGCTACTTCTGAAGCACTGGCTTCTAAATATTCACCCAAAGTGGGTCAGGTTTGAGCCTCGGATGATGTATCAATGGTGGAAAGACTGTTGGGGGAATAATTTCCGAATTTCATACTAATAAGGCTACTTCTGAAGCACTGGCTTCTAAATATTCACCCAAAGTGGGTCAGGTTTGAGCCTCGGATAATGTATCAATGGTGGAAAGACTGTTGGGGGAATAATTTCCGAATTTCATACTAATAAGGCTACTTCTGAAGCACTGGCTTCTAAATATTCACCCAAAGTGGGTCAGGTTTGAGCCTCGGATGATGTATCAATGGTGGAAAGACTGTTGGGGGAATAATTTCCGAATTTCATACTAATAAGGCTACTTCTGAAGCACTGGCTTCTAAATATTCACCCAAAGTGGGTCAGGTTTGAGCCTCGGATAATGTATCAATGGTGGAAAGACTGTTGGGGGAATAATTTCCGAATTTCATACTAATAAGGCTACTTCTGAAGCACTGGCTTCTAAATATTCACCCAAAGTGGGTCAGGTTTGAGCCTCGGATGATGTATCAATGGTGGAAAGACTGTTGGGGGAATAATTTCCGAATTTCATACTAATAAGGCTACTTCTGAAGCACTGGCTTCTAAATATTCACCCAAAGTGGGTCAGGTTTGAGCCTCGGATGATGTATCAATGGTGGAAAGACTGTTGGGGGAATAATTTCCGAATTTCATACTAATAAGGCTACTTCTGAAGCACTGGCTTCTAAATATTCACCCAAAGTGGGTCAGGTTTGAGCCTCGGATAATGTATCAATGGTGGAAAGACTGTTGGGGGAATAATTTCCGAATTTCATACTAATAAGGCTACTTCTGAAGCACTGGCTTCTAAATATTCACCCAAAGTGGGTCAGGTTTCAGCCTCGGATGATGTATCAATGGTGGAAAGACTGTTGGGGGAATAATTTCCGAATTTCATACTAATAAGGCTACTTCTGAAGCACTGGCTTCTAAATATTCACCCAAAGTGGGTCAGGTTTGAGCCTCGGATGATGTATCAATGGTGGAAAGACTGTTGGGGGATAATAATTTCCGAATTTCATACTAATAAGGCTACTTCTGAAGCACTGGCTTCTAAATATTCACCCAAAGTGGGTCAGGTTTGAGCCTCGGATAATGTATCAATGGTGGAAAGACTGTTGGGGGAATAATTTCCGAATTTCATACTAATAAGGCTACTTCTGAAGCACTGGCTTCTAAATATTCACCCAAAGTGGGTCAGGTTTCAGCCTCGGATGATGTATCAATGGTGGAAAGACTGTTGGGGGAATAATTTCCGAATTTCATACTAATAAGGCTACTTCTGAAGCACTGGCTTCTAAATATTCACCCAAAGTGGGTCAGGTTTGAGCCTCGGATAATGTATCAATGGTGGAAAGACTGTTGGGGGAATAATTTCCGAATTTCATACTAATAAGGCTACTTCTGAAGCACTGGCTTCTAAATATTCACCCAAAGTGGGTCAGGTTTGAGCCTCGGATGATGTATCAATGGTGGAAAGACTGTTGGGATAATAATTTCCGAATTTCATACTAATAAGGCTACTTCTGAAGCACTGGCTTCTAAATATTCACCCAAAGTGGGTCAGGTTTGAGCCTCGGATGATGTATCAATGGTGGAAAGACTGTTGGGGGAATAATTTCCGAATTTCATACTAATAAGGCTACTTCTGAAGCACTGGCTTCTAAATATTCACCCAAAGTGGGTCAGGTTTGAGCCTCGGATAATGTATCAATGGTGGAAAGACTGTTGGGATAATAATTTCCGAATTTCATACTAATAAGGCTACTTCTGAAGCACTGGCTTCTAAATATTCACCCAAAGTGGGTCAGGTTTCAGCCTCGGATGATGTATCAATGGTGGAAAGACTGTTGGGGGAATAATTTCCGAATTTCATACTAATAAGGCTACTTCTGAAGCACTGGCTTCTAAATATTCACCCAAAGTGGGTCAGGTTTCAGCCTCGGATGATGTATCAATGGTGGAAAGACTGTTGGGGGAATAATTTCCGAATTTCATACTAATAAGGCTACTTCTGAAGCACTGGCTTCTAAATATTCACCCAAAGTGGGTCAGGTTTGAGCCTCGGATGATGTATCAATGGTGGAAAGACTGTTGGGATAATAATTTCCGAATTTCATACTAATAAGGCTACTTCTGAAGCACTGGCTTCTAAATATTCACCCAAAGTGGGTCAGGTTTGAGCCTCGGATGATGTATCAATGGTGGAAAGACTGTTGGGGGAATAATTTCCGAATTTCATACTAATAAGGCTACTTCTGAAGCACTGGCTTCTAAATATTCACCCAAAGTGGGTCAGGTTTCAGCCTCGGATGATGTATCAATGGTGGAAAGACTGTTGGGGGAATAATTTCCGAATTTCATACTAATAAGGCTACTTCTGAAGCACTGGCTTCTAAATATTCACCCAAAGTGGGTCAGGTTTGAGCCTCGGATAATGTATCAATGGTGGAAAGACTGTTGGGGGAATAATTTCCGAATTTCATACTAATAAGGCTACTTCTGAAGCACTGGCTTCTAAATATTCACCCAAAGTGGGTCAGGTTTGAGCCTCGGATAATGTATCAATGGTGGAAAGACTGTTGGGATAATAATTTCCGAATTTCATACTAATAAGGCTACTTCTGAAGCACTGGCTTCTAAATATTCACCCAAAGTGGGTCAGGTTTGAGCCTCGGATGATGTATCAATGGTGGAAAGACTGTTGGGGGAATAATTTCCGAATTTCATACTAATAAGGCTACTTCTGAAGCACTGGCTTCTAAATATTCACCCAAAGTGGGTCAGGTTTGAGCCTCGGATGATGTATCAATGGTGGAAAGACTGTTGGGATAATAATTTCCGAATTTCATACTAATAAGGCTACTTCTGAAGCACTGGCTTCTAAATATTCACCCAAAGTGGGTCAGGTTTGAGCCTCGGATGATGTATCAATGGTGGAAAGACTGTTGGGGGAATAATTTCCGAATTTCATACTAATAAGGCTACTTCTGAAGCACTGGCTTCTAAATATTCACCCAAAGTGGGTCAGGTTTGAGCCTCGGATAATGTATCAATGGTGGAAAGACTGTTGGGGGAATAATTTCCGAATTTCATACTAATAAGGCTACTTCTGAAGCACTGGCTTCTAAATATTCACCCAAAGTGGGTCAGGTTTGAGCCTCGGATGATGTATCAATGGTGGAAAGACTGTTGGGATAATAATTTCCGAATTTCATACTAATAAGGCTACTTCTGAAGCACTGGCTTCTAAATATTCACCCAAAGTGGGTCAGGTTTGAGCCTCGGATGATGTATCAATGGTGGAAAGACTGTTGGGGGAATAATTTCCGAATTTCATACTAATAAGGCTACTTCTGAAGCACTGGCTTCTAAATATTCACCCAAAGTGGGTCAGGTTTGAGCCTCGGATGATGTATCAATGGTGGAAAGACTGTTGGGGGAATAATTTCCGAATTTCATACTAATAAGGCTACTTCTGAAGCACTGGCTTCTAAATATTCACCCAAAGTGGGTCAGGTTTGAGCCTCGGATGATGTATCAATGGTGGAAAGACTGTTGGGGAATAATTTCCGAATTTCATACTAATAAGGCTACTTCTGAAGCACTGGTTTCTAAATATTCACCCAAAGTGGATCAGGTTTGAGCCTCGGATAATGTATCAATGGTGGAAAGACTGTTGGGGGAATAATTTCCGAATTTCATAATTATAAGGCTACTTCTGAAGCACTGGCTTCTAAATATTCACCCAAAGTGGGTCAGGTTTCAGCCTCGGATGATGTATCAATGGTGGAAAGACTGTTGGGGGAATAATTTCCGAATTTCATACTAATAAGGCTACTTCTGAAGCACTGGCTTCTAAATATTCACCCAAAGTGGGTCAGGTTTGAGCCTCGGATAATGTATCAATGGTGGAAAGACTGTTTGGGGAATAATTTCCGAATTTCATACTAATAAGGCTACTTCTGAAGCACTGGCTTCTAAATATTCACCCAAAGTGGGTCAGGTTTGAGCCTCGGATGATGTATCAATGGTGGAAAGACTGTTAGGGGAATAATTTCCGAATTTCATACTAATAAGGCTACTTCTGAAGCACTGGCTTCTAAATATTCACCCAAAGTGGGTCAGGTTTGAGCCTCGGATAATGTATCAATGGTGGAAAGACTGTTAGGGGAATAATTTCCGAATTTCATACTAATAAGGCTACTTCTGAAGCACTGGCTTCTAAATATTCACCCAAAGTGGGTCAGGTTTGAGCCTCGGATGATGTATCAATGGTGGAAAGACTGTTGGGGGAATAATTTCCGAATTTCATACTAATAAGGCTACTTCTGAAGCACTGGCTTCTAAATATTCACCCAAAGTGGGTCAGGTTTGAGCCTCGGATAATGTATCAATGGTGGAAAGACTGTTGGGGGAATAATTTCCGAATTTCATACTAATAAGGCTACTTCTGAAGCACTGGCTTCTAAATATTCACCCAAAGTGGGTCAGGTTTGAGCCTCGGATGATGTATCAATGGTGGAAAGACTGTTGGGATAATAATTTCCGAATTTCATACTAATAAGGCAGCTTCTGAAGCACTGGTTTCTAAATATTCACCCAAAGTGGGTCAGGTTTGAGCCTCGGATGATGTATCAATGGTGGAAAGACTGTTGGGGGAATAATTTCCGAATTTCATACTAATAAGGCTACTTCTGTAGCACTGGCTTCTAAATATTCACCCAAAGTGGGTCAGGTTTGAGCCTCGGATAATGTATCAATGGTGGAAAGACTGTTGGGGGAATAATTTCCGAATTTCATACTAATAAGGCTACTTCTGAAGCACTGGCTTCTAAATATTCACCCAAAGTGGGTTAGGTTTGAGCCTCGGATGATGTATAAATATTGGAAAGACTGTTGGGATAATAATTTCCGAATTTCATACTAATAAGGCAGCTTCTGAAGCACTGGTTTCTAAATATTCACCAAAGTGGATCAGGTTTGAGCCTCGGATAATGTATCAATAATGGAAAGACTGTTGGGGGAATAATTTCCGAATTTCATACTAATAAGGCTGCTTCTGAAGCACTGGTTTCTAAATATTCACCAAAGTGGATCAGGTTTGAGCCTCGGATAATGTATCAATGGTGGAAAGACTGTTAGGGGAATAATTTCCGAATTTCATACTAATAAGGCTACTTCTGAAGCACTGGCTTCTAAATATTCACCCAAAGTGGGTCAGGTTTGAGCCTCGGATAATGTATCAATGGTGGAAAGACTGTTGGGATAATAATTTCCGAATTTCATACTAATAAGGCTACTTCTGAAGCACTGGCTTCTAAATATTCACCCAAAGTGGGTCAGGTTTGAGCCTCGGATGATGTATCAATGGTGGAAAGACTGTTGGGATAATAATTTCCGAATTTCGTACTAATAAGGCAGCTTCTGAAGCACTGGTTTCTAAATATTCACCCAAAGTGGATCAGGTTTGAGCCTCGGATGATGTATCAATGGTGGAAAGACTGTTGGGGAATAATTTCCGAATTTCATACAAATAAGGCAGCTTCTGAAGCACTGGTTTCTAAATATTCACCAAAGTGGATCAAATTTGAGCCTCGGATGGTGTATCAATGGTGGAAAGACTGTTGGGATAATAATTTCCGAATTTCATACTAATAAGGCTACTTCTGAAGCACTGGCTTCTAAATATTCACCCAAAGTGGGTTAGGTTTGAGCCTCGGATGATGTATCAATGGTGGAAAGACTGTTAGGGGAATAATTTCCGAATTTCATACTAATAAGGCTACTTATGAAGCACTGGCTTCTAAATATTCACCCAAAGTGGGTCAGGTTTGAGCCTCGGATAATGTATCAATGGTGGAAAGACTGTTAGGGGAATAATTTCCGAATTTCATAATTATAAGGCTACTTCTGAAGCACTGGCTTCTAAATATTCACCCAAAGTGGGTCAGGTTTCAGCCTCGGATGATGTATCAATGGTGGAAAGACTGTTGGGGGAATAATTTCCGAATTTCATACTAATAAGGCTACTTCTGAAGCACTGGCTTCTAAATATTCACCCAAAGTGGGTCAGGTTTGAGCCTCGGATAATGTATCAATGGTGGAAAGACTGTTGGGGGAATAATTTCCGAATTTCATACTAATAAGGCTACTTCTGAAGCACTGGCTTCTAAATATTCACCCAAAGTGGGTCAGGTTTGAGCCTCGGATAATGTATCAATGGTGGAAAGACTGTTGGGGGAATAATTTCCGAATTTCATACTAATAAGGCTACTTCTGAAGCACTGGCTTCTAAATATTCACCCAAAGTGGGTCAGGTTTGAGCCTCGGATGATGTATCAATGGTGGAAAGACTGTTGGGATAATAATTTCCGAATTTCATACTAATAAGGCTACTTCTGAAGCACTGGCTTCTAAATATTCACCCAAAGTGGGTCAGGTTTGAGCCTCGGATAATGTATCAATGGTGGAAAGATTGTTGGGAGAATAATTTCCGAATTTCATACTAATAAGGCTACTTCTGAAGCACTGGCTTCTAAATATTCACCCAAAGTGGGTCAGGTTTCAGCCTCGGATGATGTATCAATGGTGGAAAGACTGTTGGGGGAATAATTTCCGAATTTCATACTAATAAGGCTACTTCTGAAGCACTGGCTTCTAAATATTCACCCAAAGTGGGTCAGGTTTGAGCCTCGGATAATGTATCAATGGTGGAAAGACTGTTGGGGGAATAATTTCCGAATTTCATACTAATAAGGCTACTTCTGAAGCACTGGCTTCTAAATATTCACCCAAAGTGGGTCAGGTTTGAGCCTCGGATGATGTATCAATGGTGGAAAGACTGTTGGGATAATAATTTCCGAATTTCATACTAATAAGGCTACTTCTGAAGCACTGGCTTCTAAATATTCACCCAAAGTGGGTCAGGTTTCAGCCTCGGATGATGTATCAATGGTGGAAAGACTGTTGGGGGAATAATTTCCGAATTTCATACTAATAAGGCTACTTCTGAAGCACTGGCTTCTAAATATTCACCCAAAGTGGGTCAGGTTTGAGCCTCGGATGATGTATCAATGGTGGAAAGACTGTTGGGGGAATAATTTCCGAATTTCATACTAATAAGGCTACTTCTGAAGCACTGGCTTCTAAATATTCACCCAAAGTGGGTCAGGTTTGAGCCTCGGATAATGTATCAATGGTGGAAAGACTGTTGGGGGAATAATTTCCGAATTTCATACTAATAAGGCTACTTCTGAAGCACTGGCTTCTAAATATTCACCCAAAGTGGGTCAGGTTTGAGCCTCGGATAATGTATCAATGGTGGAAAGACTGTTGGGGAATAATTTCCGAATTTCATACTAATAAGGCTACTTCTGAAGCACTGGCTTCTAAATATTCACCCAAAGTGGGTCAGGTTTGAGCCTCGGATGATGTATCAATGGTGGAAAGACTGTTGGGGGAATAATTTCCGAATTTCATACTAATAAGGCTACTTCTGAAGCACTGGCTTCTAAATATTCACCCAAAGTGGGTCAGGTTTGAGCCTCGGATGATGTATCAATGGTGGAAAGACTGTTGGGGGAATAATTTCCGAATTTCATACTAATAAGGCTACTTCTGAAGCACTGGCTTCTAAATATTCACCCAAAGTGGGTCAGGTTTGAGCCTCGGATGATGTATCAATGGTGGAAAGACTGTTAGGGGAATAATTTCCGAATTTCATACTAATAAGGCTACTTCTGAAGCACTGGCTTCTAAATATTCACCCAAAGTGGGTCAGGTTTGAGCCTCGGATAATGTATCAATGGTGGAAAGACTGTTGGGGGAATAATTTCCGAATTTCATACTAATAAGGCTACTTCTGAAGCACTGGCTTCTAAATATTCACCCAAAGTGGGTCAGGTTTGAGCCTCGGATGATGTATCAATGGTGGAAAGACTGTTGGGGGAATAATTTCCGAATTTCATACTAATAAGGCTACTTCTGAAGCACTGGCTTCTAAATATTCACCCAAAGTGGGTCAGGTTTGAGCCTCGGATGGTGTATCAATGGTGGAAAGACTGTTGGGGTAATAATTTCCGAATTTCATACTAATAAGGCTACTTCTGAAGCACTGGCTTCTAAATATTCACCCAAAGTGGGTTAGGTTTGAGCCTCGGATGATGTATAAATATTGGAAAGACTGTTGGGATAATAATTTCCGAATTTCATACTAATAAGGCAGCTTCTGAAGCACTGGTTTCTAAATATTCACCCAAAGTGGATCAGGTTTGAGCCTCGGATAATGTATCAATAATGGAAAGACTGTTGGGGGAATAATTTCCGAATTTCATACTAATAAGGCTGTTTCTGAAGCACTGGTTTCTAAATATTCACCAAAGTGGATCAGGTTTGAGCCTCGGATAATGTATCAATGGTGGAAAGACTGTTAGGGGAATAATTTCCGAATTTCATAATTATAAGGCTACTTCTGAAGCACTGGCTTCTAAATATTCACCCAAAGTGGGTCAGGTTTGAGCCTCGGATGATGTATCAATGGTGGAAAGACTGTTGGGGGAATAATTTCCGAATTTCATACTAATAAGGCTACTTCTGAAGCACTGGCTTCTAAATATTCACCCAAAGTGGGTCAGGTTTGAGCCTCGGATAATGTATCAATGGTGGAAAGACTGTTGGGGGAATAATTTCCGAATTTCATACTAATAAGGCTACTTCTGAAGCACTGGCTTCTAAATATTCACCCAAAGTGGGTCAGGTTTGAGCCTCGGATAATGTATCAATGGTGGAAAGACTGTTAGGGGAATAATTTCCGAATTTCATACTAATAAGGCTACTTCTGAAGCACTGGCTTCTAAATATTCACCCAAAGTGGGTCAGGTTTGAGCCTCGGATGATGTATCAATGGTGGAAAGACTGTTGGGGGAATAATTTCCGAATTTCATACTAATAAGGCTACTTCTGAAGCACTGGCTTCTAAATATTCACCCAAAGTGGGTCAGGTTTGAGCCTCGGATAATGTATCAATGGTGGAAAGACTGTTGGGGGAATAATTTCCGAATTTCATAATAATAAGGCTACTTCTGAAGCACTGGCTTCTAAATATTCACCCAAAGTGGGTCAGGTTTCAGCCTCGGATGATGTATCAATGGTGGAAAGACTGTTGGGGGAATAATTTCCGAATTTCATACTAATAAGGCTACTTCTGAAGCACTGGCTTCTAAATATTCACCCAAAGTGGGTCAGGTTTGAGCCTCGGATGATGTATCAATGGTGGAAAGACTGTTGGGATAATAATTTCCGAATTTCATACTAATAAGGCTACTTCTGAAGCACTGGCTTCTAAATATTCACCCAAAGTGGGTCAGGTTTGAGCCTCGGATAATGTATCAATGGTGGAAAGACTGTTGGGGGAATAATTTCCGAATTTCATAATAATAAGGCTACTTCTGAAGCACTGGCTTCTAAATATTCACCCAAAGTGGGTCAGGTTTCAGCCTCGGATGATGTATCAATGGTGGAAAGACTGTTGGGGGAATAATTTCCGAATTTCATACTAATAAGGCTACTTCTGAAGCACTGGCTTCTAAATATTCACCCAAAGTGGGTCAGGTTTGAGCCTCGGATAATGTATCAATGGTGGAAAGACTGTTGGGGGAATAATTTCCGAATTTCATACTAATAAGGCTACTTCTGAAGCACTGGCTTCTAAATATTCACCCAAAGTGGGTCAGGTTTGAGCCTCGGATGATGTATCAATGGTGGAAAGACTGTTGGGGGAATAATTTCCGAATTTCATACTAATAAGGCTACTTCTGAAGCACTGGCTTCTAAATATTCACCCAAAGTGGGTCAGGTTTGAGCCTCGGATGATGTATCAATGGTGGAAAGACTGTTGGGGGAATAATTTCCGAATTTCATACTAATAAGGCTACTTCTGAAGCACTGGCTTCTAAATATTCACCCAAAGTGGGTCAGGTTTGAGCCTCGGATAATGTATCAATGGTGGAAAGACTGTTGGGGGAATAATTTCCGAATTTCATACTAATAAGGCTACTTCTGAAGCACTGGCTTCTAAATATTCACCCAAAGTGGGTCAGGTTTGAGCCTCGGATGATGTATCAATGGTGGAAAGACTGTTGGGGGAATAATTTCCGAATTTCATACTAATAAGGCTACTTCTGAAGCACTGGCTTCTAAATATTCACCCAAAGTGGGTCAGGTTTGAGCCTCGGATGATGTATCAATGGTGGAAAGACTGTTGGGATAATAATTTCCGAATTTCATACTAATAAGGCTACTTCTGAAGCACTGGCTTCTAAATATTCACCCAAAGTGGGTCAGGTTTGAGCCTCGGATAATGTATCAATGGTGGAAAGACTGTTGGGGGAATAATTTCCGAATTTCATAATAATAAGGCTACTTCTGAAGCACTGGCTTCTAAATATTCACCCAAAGTGGGTCAGGTTTCAGCCTCGGATGATGTATCAATGGTGGAAAGACTGTTGGGGGAATAATTTCCGAATTTCATACTAATAAGGCTACTTCTGAAGCACTGGCTTCTAAATATTCACCCAAAGTGGGTCAGGTTTGAGCCTCGGATAATGTATCAATGGTGGAAAGACTGTTGGGGGAATAATTTCCGAATTTCATACTAATAAGGCTACTTCTGAAGCACTGGCTTCTAAATATTCACCCAAAGTGGGTCAGGTTTGAGCCTCGGATGATGTATCAATGGTGGAAAGACTGTTGGGGGAATAATTTCCGAATTTCATACTAATAAGGCTACTTCTGAAGCACTGGCTTCTAAATATTCACCCAAAGTGGGTCAGGTTTGAGCCTCGGATGATGTATCAATGGTGGAAAGACTGTTGGGGGAATAATTTCCGAATTTCATACTAATAAGGCTACTTCTGAAGCACTGGTTTCTAAATATTCACCCAAAGTGGGTCAGGTTTGAGCCTCGGATAATGTATCAATGGTGGAAAGACTGTTGGGGGAATAATTTCCGAATTTCATACTAATAAGGCTACTTCTGAAGCACTGGCTTCTAAATATTCACCCAAAGTGGGTCAGGTTTGAGCCTCGGATGATGTATCAATGGTGGAAAGACTGTTGGGGGAATAATTTCCGAATTTCATACTAATAAGGCTACTTCTGAAGCACTGGCTTCTAAATATTCACCCAAAGTGGGTCAGGTTTGAGCCTCGGATAATGTATCAATGGTGGAAAGACTGTTGGGGGAATAATTTCCGAATTTCATACTAATAAGGCTACTTCTGAAGCACTGGCTTCTAAATATTCACCCAAAGTGGGTCAGGTTTGAGCCTCGGATAATGTATCAATGGTGGAAAGACTGTTGGGGGAATAATTTCCGAATTTCATACTAATAAGGCTACTTCTGAAGCACTGGCTTCTAAATATTCACCCAAAGTGGGTCAGGTTTGAGCCTCGGATGATGTATCAATGGTGGAAAGACTGTTGGGGGAATAATTTCCGAATTTCATACTAATAAGGCTACTTCTGAAGCACTGGCTTCTAAATATTCACCCAAAGTGGGTCAGGTTTGAGCCTCGGATGATGTATCAATGGTGGAAAGACTGTTGGGGGAATAATTTCCGAATTTCATACTAATAAGGCTACTTCTGAAGCACTGGCTTCTAAATATTCACCCAAAGTGGGTCAGGTTTGAGCCTCGGATAATGTATCAATGGTGGAAAGACTGTTGGGGAATAATTTCCGAATTTCATACTAATAAGGCTACTTCTGAAGCACTGGCTTCTAAATATTCACCCAAAGTGGGTCAGGTTTGAGCCTCGGATGATGTATCAATGGTGGAAAGACTGTTGGGGGAATAATTTCCGAATTTCATACTAATAAGGCTACTTCTGAAGCACTGGCTTCTAAATATTCACCCAAAGTGGGTCAGGTTTGAGCCTCGGATAATGTATCAATGGTGGAAAGACTGTTAGGGGAATAATTTCCGAATTTCATACTAATAAGGCTACTTCTGAAGCACTGGCTTCTAAATATTCACCCAAAGTGGGTCAGGTTTGAGCCTCGGATAATGTATCAATGGTGGAAAGACTGTTGGGATAATAATTTCCGAATTTCATACTAATAAGGCTACTTCTGAAGCACTATCTTCTAAATATTCACCCAAAGTGGGTCAGATTTGAGCCTCGGATGATGTATCAATGGTGGAAAGACTGTTGGGGGAATAATTTCCGAATTTCATACAAATAAGGCAGCTTCTGAAGCACTGGTTTCTAAATATTCACCAAAGTGGATCAGGTTTGAGCCTCGGATGGTGTATCAATGGTGGAAAGACTGTTGGGGTAATAATTTCCGAATTTCATACTAATAAGGCTACTTCTGAAGCACTGGCTTCTAAATATTCACCCAAAGTGGGTTAGGTTTGAGCCTCGGATGATGTATAAATATTGGAAAGACTGTTGGGATAATAATTTCCGAATTTCATACTAATAAGGCAGCTTCTGAAGCACTGGTTTCTAAATATTCACCCAAAGTGGGATCAGGTTTGAGCCTCGGATAATGTATCAATGGTGGAAAGACTGTTGGGGGAATAATTTCCGAATTTCATACTAATAAGGCTACTTCTGAAGCACTGGCTTCTAAATATTCACCCAAAGTGGGTCAGGTTTGAGCCTCGGATGATGTATCAATGGTGGAAAGACTGTTGGGGGAATAATTTCCGAATTTCATACTAATAAGGCTACTTCTGAAGCACTGGCTTCTAAATATTCACCCAAAGTGGGTCAGGTTTGAGCCTCGGATAATGTATCAATGGTGGAAAGACTGTTGGGGGAATAATTTCCGAATTTCATACTAATAAGGCTACTTCTGAAGCACTGGCTTCTAAATATTCACCCAAAGTGGGTCAGGTTTGAGCCTCGGATGATGTATCAATGGTGGAAAGACTGTTAGGGGAATAATTTCCGAATTTCATACTAATAAGGCTACTTCTGAAGCACTGGCTTCTAAATATTCACCCAAAGTGGGTCAGGTTTGAGCCTCGGATAATGTATCAATGGTGGAAAGACTGTTGGGGGAATAATTTCCGAATTTCATACTAATAAGGCTACTTCTGAAGCACTGGCTTCTAAATATTCACCCAAAGTGGGTCAGGTTTGAGCCTCGGATGATGTATCAATGGTGGAAAGACTGTTGGGGGAATAATTTCCGAATTTCATACTAATAAGGCTACTTCTGAAGCACTGGCTTCTAAATATTCACCCAAAGTGGGTCAGGTTTGAGCCTCGGATGATGTATCAATGGTGGAAAGACTGTTGGGATAATAATTTCCGAATTTCATACTAATAAGGCTACTTCTGAAGCACTGGTTTCTAAATATTCACCCAAAGTGGATCAGGTTTGAGCCTCGGATGATGTATCAATGGTGGAAAGACTGTTGGGGGAATAATTTCCGAATTTCATACTAATAAGGCTACTTCTGAAGCACTGGCTTCTAAATATTCACCCAAAGTGGGTCAGGTTTGAGCCTCGGATGATGTATCAATGGTGGAAAGACTGTTGGGATAATAATTTCCGAATTTCATACTAATAAGGCTACTTCTGAAGCACTGGCTTCTAAATATTCACCCAAAGTGGATCAGGTTTGAGCCTCGGATAATGTATCAATGGTGGAAAGACTGTTGGGGGAATAATTTCCGAATTTCATACTAATAAGGCTACTTCTGAAGCACTGGCTTCTAAATATTCACCCAAAGTGGGTCAGGTTTGAGCCTCGGATGATGTATCAATGGTGGAAAGACTGTTGGGGGAATAATTTCCGAATTTCATACTAATAAGGCTACTTCTGAAGCACTGGCTTCTAAATATTCACCCAAAGTGGGTCAGGTTTGAGCCTCGGATAATGTATCAATGGTGGAAAGACTGTTTGGGGAATAATTTCCGAATTTCATACTAATAAGGCTACTTCTGAAGCACTGGCTTCTAAATATTCACCCAAAGTGGGTCAGGTTTGAGCCTCGGATGATGTATCAATGGTGGAAAGACTGTTGGGGGAATAATTTCCGAATTTCATACTAATAAGGCTACTTCTGAAGCACTGGCTTCTAAATATTCACCCAAAGTGGGTCAGGTTTGAGCCTCGGATAATGTATCAATGGTGGAAAGACTGTTAGGGGAATAATTTCCGAATTTCATAATTATAAGGCTACTTCTGAAGCACTGGCTTCTAAATATTCACCCAAAGTGGGTCAGGTTTGAGCCTCGGATGATGTATCAATGGTGGAAAGACTGTTGGGGGAATAATTTCCGAATTTCATACTAATAAGGCTACTTCTGAAGCACTGGCTTCTAAATATTCACCCAAAGTGGGTCAGGTTTGAGCCTCGGATAATGTATCAATGGTGGAAAGACTGTTGGGGGAATAATTTCCGAATTTCATACTAATAAGGCTACTTCTGAAGCACTGGCTTCTAAATATTCACCCAAAGTGGGTCAGGTTTGAGCCTCGGATGATGTATCAATGGTGGAAAGACTGTTGGGGGAATAATTTCCGAATTTCATACTAATAAGGCTACTTCTGAAGCACTGGCTTCTAAATATTCACCCAAAGTGGGTCAGGTTTGAGCCTCGGATAATGTATCAATGGTGGAAAGACTGTTGGGGGAATAATTTCCGAATTTCATACTAATAAGGCTACTTCTGAAGCACTGGCTTCTAAATATTCACCCAAAGTGGGTCAGGTTTGAGCCTCGGATGATGTATCAATGGTGGAAAGACTGTTGGGATAATAATTTCCGAATTTCATACTAATAAGGCTACTTCTGAAGCACTGGCTTCTAAATATTCACCCAAAGTGGGTCAGGTTTGAGCCTCGGATAATGTATCAATGGTGGAAAGACTGTTGGGGGAATAATTTCCGAATTTCATACTAATAAGGCTACTTCTGAAGCACTGGCTTCTAAATATTCACCCAAAGTGGGTCAGGTTTGAGCCTCGGATAATGTATCAATGGTGGAAAGACTGTTGGGGGAATAATTTCCGAATTTCATACTAATAAGGCTACTTCTGAAGCACTGGCTTCTAAATATTCACCCAAAGTGGGTCAGGTTTGAGCCTCGGATAATGTATCAATGGTGGAAAGACTGTTGGGATAATAATTTCCGAATTTCATACTAATAAGGCTACTTCTGAAGCACTGGCTTCTAAATATTCACACCCAAAGTGGGTCAGGTTTGAGCCTCGGATGATGTATCAATGGTGGAAAGACTGTTGGGGGAATAATTTCCGAATTTCATACTAATAAGGCTACTTCTGAAGCACTGGCTTCTAAATATTCACCCAAAGTGGGTCAGGTTTGAGCCTCGGATGATGTATCAATGGTGGAAAGACTGTTGGGGGAATAATTTCCGAATTTCATACTAATAAGGCTACTTCTGAAGCACTGGCTTCTAAATATTCACCCAAAGTGGGTCAGGTTTGAGCCTCGGATGATGTATCAATGGTGGAAAGACTGTTGGGGGAATAATTTCCGAATTTCATACTAATAAGGCTACTTCTGAAGCACTGGCTTCTAAATATTCACCCAAAGTGGGTCAGGTTTGAGCCTCGGATGATGTATCAATGGTGGAAAGACTGTTGGGGGAATAATTTCCGAATTTCATACTAATAAGGCTACTTCTGAAGCACTGGCTTCTAAATATTCACCCAAAGTGGGTCAGGTTTGAGCCTCGGATGATGTATCAATGGTGGAAAGACTGTTGGGGGAATAATTTCCGAATTTCATACTAATAAGGCTACTTCTGAAGCACTGGCTTCTAAATATTCACCCAAAGTGGGTCAGGTTTGAGCCTCGGATGATGTATCAATGGTGGAAAGACTGTTGGGGGAATAATTTCCGAATTTCATACTAATAAGGCTACTTCTGAAGCACTGGCTTCTAAATATTCACCCAAAGTGGGTCAGGTTTGAGCCTCGGATGATGTATCAATGGTGGAAAGACTGTTGGGGGAATAATTTCCGAATTTCATACTAATAAGGCTACTTCTGAAGCACTGGCTTCTAAATATTCACCCAAAGTGGGTCAGGTTTGAGCCTCGGATAATGTATCAATGGTGGAAAGACTGTTGGGGGAATAATTTCCGAATTTCATACTAATAAGGCTACTTCTGAAGCACTGGCTTCTAAATATTCACCCAAAGTGGGTCAGGTTTGAGCCTCGGATGATGTATCAATGGTGGAAAGACTGTTGGGGGAATAATTTCCGAATTTCATACTAATAAGGCTACTTCTGAAGCACTGGCTTCTAAATATTCACCCAAAGTGGGTCAGGTTTGAGCCTCGGATGATGTATCAATGGTGGAAAGACTGTTGGGGGAATAATTTCCGAATTTCATACTAATAAGGCTACTTCTGAAGCACTGGCTTCTAAATATTCACCCAAAGTGGGTCAGGTTTGAGCCTCGGATAATGTATCAATGGTGGAAAGACTGTTGGGGGAATAATTTCCGAATTTCATACTAATAAGGCTACTTCTGAAGCACTGGCTTCTAAATATTCACCCAAAGTGGGTCAGGTTTGAGCCTCGGATGATGTATCAATGGTGGAAAGACTGTTGGGGGAATAATTTCCGAATTTCATACTAATAAGGCTACTTCTGAAGCACTGGCTTCTAAATATTCACCCAAAGTGGGTCAGGTTTGAGCCTCGGATAATGTATCAATGGTGGAAAGACTGTTGGGGGAATAATTTCCGAATTTCATACTAATAAGGCTACTTCTGAAGCACTGGCTTCTAAATATTCACCCAAAGTGGGTCAGGTTTGAGCCTCGGATGATGTATCAATGGTGGAAAGACTGTTGGGGGAATAATTTCCGAATTTCATACTAATAAGGCTACTTCTGAAGCACTGGCTTCTAAATATTCACCCAAAGTGGGTCAGGTTTGAGCCTCGGATGATGTATCAATGGTGGAAAGACTGTTGGGGGAATAATTTCCGAATTTCATACTAATAAGGCTACTTCTGAAGCACTGGCTTCTAAATATTCACCCAAAGTGGGTCAGGTTTGAGCCTCGGATGATGTATCAATGGTGGAAAGACTGTTGGGGGAATAATTTCCGAATTTCATACTAATAAGGCTACTTCTGAAGCACTGGCTTCTAAATATTCACCCAAAGTGGGTCAGGTTTGAGCCTCGGATGATGTATCAATGGTGGAAAGACTGTTGGGGGAATAATTTCCGAATTTCATACTAATAAGGCTACTTCTGAAGCACTGGCTTCTAAATATTCACCCAAAGTGGGTCAGGTTTGAGCCTCGGATAATGTATCAATGGTGGAAAGACTGTTGGGGGAATAATTTCCGAATTTCATACTAATAAGGCTACTTCTGAAGCACTGGCTTCTAAATATTCACCCAAAGTGGGTCAGGTTTGAGCCTCGGATGATGTATCAATGGTGGAAAGACTGTTGGGGGAATAATTTCCGAATTTCATACTAATAAGGCTACTTCTGAAGCACTGGCTTCTAAATATTCACCCAAAGTGGGTCAGGTTTGAGCCTCGGATGATGTATCAATGGTGGAAAGACTGTTGGGGGAATAATTTCCGAATTTCATACTAATAAGGCTACTTCTGAAGCACTGGCTTCTAAATATTCACCCAAAGTGGGTCAGGTTTGAGCCTCGGATAATGTATCAATGGTGGAAAGACTGTTGGGGGAATAATTTCCGAATTTCATACTAATAAGGCTACTTCTGAAGCACTGGCTTCTAAATATTCACCCAAAGTGGGTCAGGTTTGAGCCTCGGATGATGTATCAATGGTGGAAAGACTGTTGGGGGAATAATTTCCGAATTTCATACTAATAAGGCTACTTCTGAAGCACTGGCTTCTAAATATTCACCCAAAGTGGGTCAGGTTTGAGCCTCGGATAATGTATCAATGGTGGAAAGACTGTTGGGGGAATAATTTCCGAATTTCATACTAATAAGGCTACTTCTGAAGCACTGGCTTCTAAATATTCACCCAAAGTGGGTCAGGTTTGAGCCTCGGATGATGTATCAATGGTGGAAAGACTGTTGGGGGAATAATTTCCGAATTTCATACTAATAAGGCTACTTCTGAAGCACTGGCTTCTAAATATTCACCCAAAGTGGGTCAGGTTTGAGCCTCGGATGATGTATCAATGGTGGAAAGACTGTTGGGGGAATAATTTCCGAATTTCATACTAATAAGGCTACTTCTGAAGCACTGGCTTCTAAATATTCACCCAAAGTGGGTCAGGTTTGAGCCTCGGATAATGTATCAATGGTGGAAAGACTGTTGGGGGAATAATTTCCGAATTTCATACTAATAAGGCTACTTCTGAAGCACTGGCTTCTAAATATTCACCCAAAGTGGGTCAGGTTTGAGCCTCGGATGATGTATCAATGGTGGAAAGACTGTTGGGGGAATAATTTCCGAATTTCATACTAATAAGGCTACTTCTGAAGCACTGGCTTCTAAATATTCACCCAAAGTGGGTCAGGTTTGAGCCTCGGATGATGTATCAATGGTGGAAAGACTGTTGGGGGAATAATTTCCGAATTTCATACTAATAAGGCTACTTCTGAAGCACTGGCTTCTAAATATTCACCCAAAGTGGGTCAGGTTTGAGCCTCGGATGATGTATCAATGGTGGAAAGACTGTTGGGGGAATAATTTCCGAATTTCATACTAATAAGGCTACTTCTGAAGCACTGGCTTCTAAATATTCACCCAAAGTGGGTCAGGTTTGAGCCTCGGATGATGTATCAATGGTGGAAAGACTGTTGGGGAATAATTTCCGAATTTCATACTAATAAGGCTACTTCTGAAGCACTGGCTTCTAAATATTCACCCAAAGTGGGTCAGGTTTGAGCCTCGGATGATGTATCAATGGTGGAAAGACTGTTGGGGGAATAATTTCCGAATTTCATACTAATAAGGCTACTTCTGAAGCACTGGCTTCTAAATATTCACCCAAAGTGGGTCAGGTTTGAGCCTCGGATGATGTATCAATGGTGGAAAGACTGTTGGGGGAATAATTTCCGAATTTCATACTAATAAGGCTACTTCTGAAGCACTGGCTTCTAAATATTCACCCAAAGTGGGTCAGGTTTGAGCCTCGGATGATGTATCAATGGTGGAAAGACTGTTGGGGGAATAATTTCCGAATTTCATACTAATAAGGCTACTTCTGAAGCACTGGCTTCTAAATATTCACCCAAAGTGGGTCAGGTTTGAGCCTCGGATGATGTATCAATGGTGGAAAGACTGTTGGGGGAATAATTTCCGAATTTCATACTAATAAGGCTACTTCTGAAGCACTGGCTTCTAAATATTCACCCAAAGTGGGTCAGGTTTGAGCCTCGGATGATGTATCAATGGTGGAAAGACTGTTGGGGGAATAATTTCCGAATTTCATACTAATAAGGCTACTTCTGAAGCACTGGCTTCTAAATATTCACCCAAAGTGGGTCAGGTTTGAGCCTCGGATGATGTATCAATGGTGGAAAGACTGTTGGGGGAATAATTTCCGAATTTCATACTAATAAGGCTACTTCTGAAGCACTGGCTTCTAAATATTCACCCAAAGTGGGTCAGGTTTGAGCCTCGGATAATGTATCAATGGTGGAAAGACTGTTGGGGGAATAATTTCCGAATTTCATACTAATAAGGCTACTTCTGAAGCACTGGCTTCTAAATATTCACCCAAAGTGGGTCAGGTTTGAGCCTCGGATGATGTATCAATGGTGGAAAGACTGTTGGGGGAATAATTTCCGAATTTCATACTAATAAGGCTACTTCTGAAGCACTGGCTTCTAAATATTCACCCAAAGTGGGTCAGGTTTGAGCCTCGGATAATGTATCAATGGTGGAAAGACTGTTGGGGGAATAATTTCCGAATTTCATACTAATAAGGCTACTTCTGAAGCACTGGCTTCTAAATATTCACCCAAAGTGGGTCAGGTTTGAGCCTCGGATGATGTATCAATGGTGGAAAGACTGTTGGGATAATAATTTCCGAATTTCATACTAATAAGGCTACTTCTGAAGCACTGGCTTCTAAATATTCACCCAAAGTGGGTCAGGTTTGAGCCTCGGATGATGTATCAATGGTGGAAAGACTGTTGGGGGAATAATTTCCGAATTTCATACTAATAAGGCTACTTCTGAAGCACTGGCTTCTAAATATTCACCCAAAGTGGGTCAGGTTTGAGCCTCGGATGATGTATCAATGGTGGAAAGACTGTTGGGGGAATAATTTCCGAATTTCATACTAATAAGGCTACTTCTGAAGCACTGGCTTCTAAATATTCACCCAAAGTGGGTCAGGTTTGAGCCTCGGATGATGTATCAATGGTGGAAAGACTGTTGGGGGAATAATTTCCGAATTTCATACTAATAAGGCTACTTCTGAAGCACTGGCTTCTAAATATTCACCCAAAGTGGGTCAGGTTTGAGCCTCGGATAATGTATCAATGGTGGAAAGACTGTTGGGGGAATAATTTCCGAATTTCATACTAATAAGGCTACTTCTGAAGCACTGGCTTCTAAATATTCACCCAAAGTGGGTCAGGTTTGAGCCTCGGATGATGTATCAATGGTGGAAAGACTGTTGGGGGAATAATTTCCGAATTTCATACTAATAAGGCTACTTCTGAAGCACTGGCTTCTAAATATTCACCCAAAGTGGGTCAGGTTTGAGCCTCGGATGATGTATCAATGGTGGAAAGACTGTTGGGGGAATAATTTCCGAATTTCATACTAATAAGGCTACTTCTGAAGCACTGGCTTCTAAATATTCACCCAAAGTGGGTCAGGTTTGAGCCTCGGATGATGTATCAATGGTGGAAAGACTGTTGGGGGAATAATTTCCGAATTTCATACTAATAAGGCTACTTCTGAAGCACTGGCTTCTAAATATTCACCCAAAGTGGGTCAGGTTTGAGCCTCGGATGATGTATCAATGGTGGAAAGACTGTTGGGGGAATAATTTCCGAATTTCATACTAATAAGGCTACTTCTGAAGCACTGGCTTCTAAATATTCACCCAAAGTGGGTCAGGTTTGAGCCTCGGATGATGTATCAATGGTGGAAAGACTGTTGGGGGAATAATTTCCGAATTTCATACTAATAAGGCTACTTCTGAAGCACTGGCTTCTAAATATTCACCCAAAGTGGGTCAGGTTTGAGCCTCGGATGATGTATCAATGGTGGAAAGACTGTTGGGGGAATAATTTCCGAATTTCATACTAATAAGGCTACTTCTGAAGCACTGGCTTCTAAATATTCACCCAAAGTGGGTCAGGTTTGAGCCTCGGATAATGTATCAATGGTGGAAAGACTGTTGGGGGAATAATTTCCGAATTTCATACTAATAAGGCTACTTCTGAAGCACTGGCTTCTAAATATTCACCCAAAGTGGGTCAGGTTTGAGCCTCGGATGATGTATCAATGGTGGAAAGACTGTTGGGGGAATAATTTCCGAATTTCATACTAATAAGGCTACTTCTGAAGCACTGGCTTCTAAATATTCACCCAAAGTGGGTCAGGTTTGAGCCTCGGATAATGTATCAATGGTGGAAAGACTGTTGGGATAATAATTTCCGAATTTCATACTAATAAGGCTACTTCTGAAGCACTGGCTTCTAAATATTCACCCAAAGTGGGTCAGGTTTGAGCCTCGGATGATGTATCAATGGTGGAAAGACTGTTGGGGGAATAATTTCCGAATTTCATACTAATAAGGCTACTTCTGAAGCACTGGCTTCTAAATATTCACCCAAAGTGGGTCAGGTTTGAGCCTCGGATGATGTATCAATGGTGGAAAGACTGTTGGGATAATAATTTCCGAATTTCATACTAATAAGGCTACTTCTGAAGCACTGGCTTCTAAATATTCACCCAAAGTGGGTCAGGTTTGAGCCTCGGATGATGTATCAATGGTGGAAAGACTGTTGGGGGAATAATTTCCGAATTTCATACTAATAAGGCTACTTCTGAAGCACTGGCTTCTAAATATTCACCCAAAGTGGGTCAGGTTTGAGCCTCGGATAATGTATCAATGGTGGAAAGACTGTTGGGGGAATAATTTCCGAATTTCATACTAATAAGGCTACTTCTGAAGCACTGGCTTCTAAATATTCACCCAAAGTGGGTCAGGTTTGAGCCTCGGATAATGTATCAATGGTGGAAAGACTGTTGGGGGAATAATTTCCGAATTTCATACTAATAAGGCTACTTCTGAAGCACTGGCTTCTAAATATTCACCCAAAGTGGGTCAGGTTTGAGCCTCGGATGATGTATCAATGGTGGAAAGACTGTTGGGATAATAATTTCCGAATTTCATACTAATAAGGCTACTTCTGAAGCACTGGCTTCTAAATATTCACCCAAAGTGGGTCAGGTTTGAGCCTCGGATGATGTATCAATGGTGGAAAGACTGTTGGGGGAATAATTTCCGAATTTCATACTAATAAGGCTACTTCTGAAGCACTGGCTTCTAAATATTCACCCAAAGTGGGTCAGGTTTGAGCCTCGGATGATGTATCAATGGTGGAAAGACTGTTGGGGGAATAATTTCCGAATTTCATACTAATAAGGCTACTTCTGAAGCACTGGCTTCTAAATATTCACCCAAAGTGGGTCAGGTTTGAGCCTCGGATGATGTATCAATGGTGGAAAGACTGTTGGGGGAATAATTTCCGAATTTCATACTAATAAGGCTACTTCTGAAGCACTGGCTTCTAAATATTCACCCAAAGTGGGTCAGGTTTGAGCCTCGGATGATGTATCAATGGTGGAAAGACTGTTGGGGGAATAATTTCCGAATTTCATACTAATAAGGCTACTTCTGAAGCACTGGCTTCTAAATATTCACCCAAAGTGGGTCAGGTTTGAGCCTCGGATGATGTATCAATGGTGGAAAGACTGTTGGGGGAATAATTTCCGAATTTCATACTAATAAGGCTACTTCTGAAGCACTGGCTTCTAAATATTCACCCAAAGTGGGTCAGGTTTGAGCCTCGGATGATGTATCAATGGTGGAAAGACTTGGGGGAATAATTTCCGAATTTCATACTAATAAGGCTACTTCTGAAGCACTGGCTTCTAAATATTCACCCAAAGTGGGTCAGGTTTGAGCCTCGGATGATGTATCAATGGTGGAAAGACTGTTGGGGGAATAATTTCCGAATTTCATACTAATAAGGCTACTTCTGAAGCACTGGCTTCTAAATATTCACCCAAAGTGGGTCAGGTTTGAGCCTCGGATGATGTATCAATGGTGGAAAGACTGTTGGGGGAATAATTTCCGAATTTCATACTAATAAGGCTACTTCTGAAGCACTGGCTTCTAAATATTCACCCAAAGTGGGTCAGGTTTGAGCCTCGGATGATGTATCAATGGTGGGAAAGACTGTTGGGGGAATAATTTCCGAATTTCATACTAATAAGGCTACTTCTGAAGCACTGGCTTCTAAATATTCACCCAAAGTGGGTCAGGTTTGAGCCTCGGATGATGTATCAATGGTGGAAAGACTGTTGGGGGAATAATTTCCGAATTTCATACTAATAAGGCTACTTCTGAAGCACTGGCTTCTAAATATTCACCCAAAGTGGGTCAGGTTTGAGCCTCGGATGATGTATCAATGGTGGAAAGACTGTTGGGGGAATAATTTCCGAATTTCATACTAATAAGGCTACTTCTGAAGCACTGGCTTCTAAATATTCACCCAAAGTGGGTCAGGTTTGAGCCTCGGATGATGTATCAATGGTGGAAAGACTGTTGGGGGAATAATTTCCGAATTTCATACTAATAAGGCTACTTCTGAAGCACTGGCTTCTAAATATTCACCCAAAGTGGGTCAGGTTTGAGCCTCGGATGATGTATCAATGGTGGAAAGACTGTTGGGGGAATAATTTCCGAATTTCATACTAATAAGGCTACTTCTGAAGCACTGGCTTCTAAATATTCACCCAAAGTGGGTCAGGTTTGAGCCTCGGATGATGTATCAATGGTGGAAAGACTGTTGGGGGAATAATTTCCGAATTTCATACTAATAAGGCTACTTCTGAAGCACTGGCTTCTAAATATTCACCCAAAGTGGGTCAGGTTTGAGCCTCGGATGATGTATCAATGGTGGAAAGACTGTTGGGGGAATAATTTCCGAATTTCATACTAATAAGGCTACTTCTGAAGCACTGGCTTCTAAATATTCACCCAAAGTGGGTCAGGTTTGAGCCTCGGATGATGTATCAATGGTGGAAAGACTGTTGGGGGAATAATTTCCGAATTTCATACTAATAAGGCTACTTCTGAAGCACTGGCTTCTAAATATTCACCCAAAGTGGGTCAGGTTTGAGCCTCGGATGATGTATCAATGGTGGAAAGACTGTTGGGGGAATAATTTCCGAATTTCATACTAATAAGGCTACTTCTGAAGCACTGGCTTCTAAATATTCACCCAAAGTGGGTCAGGTTTGAGCCTCGGATGATGTATCAATGGTGGAAAGACTGTTGGGGGAATAATTTCCGAATTTCATACTAATAAGGCTACTTCTGAAGCACTGGCTTCTAAATATTCACCCAAAGTGGGTCAGGTTTGAGCCTCGGATGATGTATCAATGGTGGAAAGACTGTTGGGGGAATAATTTCCGAATTTCATACTAATAAGGCTACTTCTGAAGCACTGGCTTCTAAATATTCACCCAAAGTGGGTCAGGTTTGAGCCTCGGATGATGTATCAATGGTGGAAAGACTGTTGGGGGAATAATTTCCGAATTTCATACTAATAAGGCTACTTCTGAAGCACTGGCTTCTAAATATTCACCCAAAGTGGGTCAGGTTTGAGCCTCGGATGATGTATCAATGGTGGAAAGACTGTTGGGGGAATAATTTCCGAATTTCATACTAATAAGGCTACTTCTGAAGCACTGGCTTCTAAATATTCACCCAAAGTGGGTCAGGTTTGAGCCTCGGATGATGTATCAATGGTGGAAAGACTGTTGGGGGAATAATTTCCGAATTTCATACTAATAAGGCTACTTCTGAAGCACTGGCTTCTAAATATTCACCCAAAGTGGGTCAGGTTTGAGCCTCGGATGATGTATCAATGGTGGAAAGACTGTTGGGGGAATAATTTCCGAATTTCATACTAATAAGGCTACTTCTGAAGCACTGGCTTCTAAATATTCACCCAAAGTGGGTCAGGTTTGAGCCTCGGATGATGTATCAATGGTGGAAAGACTGTTGGGGGAATAATTTCCGAATTTCATACTAATAAGGCTACTTCTGAAGCACTGGCTTCTAAATATTCACCCAAAGTGGGTCAGGTTTGAGCCTCGGATGATGTATCAATGGTGGAAAGACTGTTGGGGGAATAATTTCCGAATTTCATACTAATAAGGCTACTTCTGAAGCACTGGCTTCTAAATATTCACCCAAAGTGGGTCAGGTTTGAGCCTCGGATGATGTATCAATGGTGGAAAGACTGTTGGGGGAATAATTTCCGAATTTCATACTAATAAGGCTACTTCTGAAGCACTGGCTTCTAAATATTCACCCAAAGTGGGTCAGGTTTGAGCCTCGGATGATGTATCAATGGTGGAAAGACTGTTGGGGGAATAATTTCCGAATTTCATACTAATAAGGCTACTTCTGAAGCACTGGCTTCTAAATATTCACCCAAAGTGGGTCAGGTTTGAGCCTCGGATAATGTATCAATGGTGGAAAGACTGTTGGGGGAATAATTTCCGAATTTCATACTAATAAGGCTACTTCTGAAGCACTGGCTTCTAAATATTCACCCAAAGTGGGTCAGGTTTGAGCCTCGGATGATGTATCAATGGTGGAAAGACTGTTGGGGGAATAATTTCCGAATTTCATACTAATAAGGCTACTTCTGAAGCACTGGCTTCTAAATATTCACCCAAAGTGGGTCAGGTTTGAGCCTCGGATGATGTATCAATGGTGGAAAGACTGTTGGGGGAATAATTTCCGAATTTCATACTAATAAGGCTACTTCTGAAGCACTGGCTTCTAAATATTCACCCAAAGTGGGTCAGGTTTGAGCCTCGGATGATGTATCAATGGTGGAAAGACTGTTGGGGGAATAATTTCCGAATTTCATACTAATAAGGCTACTTCTGAAGCACTGGCTTCTAAATATTCACCCAAAGTGGGTCAGGTTTGAGCCTCGGATGATGTATCAATGGTGGAAAGACTGTTGGGGGAATAATTTCCGAATTTCATACTAATAAGGCTACTTCTGAAGCACTGGCTTCTAAATATTCACCCAAAGTGGGTCAGGTTTGAGCCTCGGATGATGTATCAATGGTGGAAAGACTGTTGGGGGAATAATTTCCGAATTTCATACTAATAAGGCTACTTCTGAAGCACTGGCTTCTAAATATTCACCCAAAGTGGGTCAGGTTTGAGCCTCGGATGATGTATCAATGGTGGAAAGACTGTTGGGGGAATAATTTCCGAATTTCATACTAATAAGGCTACTTCTGAAGCACTGGCTTCTAAATATTCACCCAAAGTGGGTCAGGTTTGAGCCTCGGATGATGTATCAATGGTGGAAAGACTGTTGGGGGAATAATTTCCGAATTTCATACTAATAAGGCTACTTCTGAAGCACTGGCTTCTAAATATTCACCCAAAGTGGGTCAGGTTTGAGCCTCGGATGATGTATCAATGGTGGAAAGACTGTTGGGGGAATAATTTCCGAATTTCATACTAATAAGGCTACTTCTGAAGCACTGGCTTCTAAATATTCACCCAAAGTGGGTCAGGTTTGAGCCTCGGATGATGTATCAATGGTGGAAAGACTGTTGGGGGAATAATTTCCGAATTTCATACTAATAAGGCTACTTCTGAAGCACTGGCTTCTAAATATTCACCCAAAGTGGGTCAGGTTTGAGCCTCGGATGATGTATCAATGGTGGAAAGACTGTTGGGGGAATAATTTCCGAATTTCATACTAATAAGGCTACTTCTGAAGCACTGGCTTCTAAATATTCACCCAAAGTGGGTCAGGTTTGAGCCTCGGATGATGTATCAATGGTGGAAAGACTGTTGGGGGAATAATTTCCGAATTTCATACTAATAAGGCTACTTCTGAAGCACTGGCTTCTAAATATTCACCCAAAGTGGGTCAGGTTTGAGCGTCGGATGATGTATCAATGGTGGAAAGACTGTTGGGGGAATAATTTCCGAATTTCATACTAATAAGGCTACTTCTGAAGCACTGGCTTCTAAATATTCACCCAAAGTGGGTCAGGTTTGAGCGTCGGATGATGTATCAATGGTACGCTTGCCCAGTGGAAAGATTGTTGGGGAATAATTTCCCAATTTCATACTAATAAGGCTACTTCTGAAGCACTGGCTTCTAAATATTCACCCAAAGTGGGTCAGGTTTGAGCCTCGGATGATGTATCAATGGTGGAAAGACTGTTGGGGGAATAATTTCCGAATTTCATACTAATAAGGCTACTTCTGAAGCACTGGCTTCTAAATATTCACCCAAAGTGGGTCAGGTTTGAGCCTCGGATGATGTATCAATGGTGGAAAGACTGTTGGGGGAATAATTTCCGAATTTCATACTAATAAGGCTACTTCTGAAGCACTGGCTTCTAAATATTCACCCAAAGTGGGTCAGGTTTGAGCCTCGGATGATGTATCAATGGTGGAAAGACTGTTGGGGGAATAATTTCCGAATTTCATACTAATAAGGCTACTTCTGAAGCACTGGCTTCTAAATATTCACCCAAAGTGGGTCAGGTTTGAGCCTCGGATGATGTATCAATGGTGGAAAGACTGTTGGGGGAATAATTTCCGAATTTCATACTAATAAGGCTACTTCTGAAGCACTGGCTTCTAAATATTCACCCAAAGTGGGTCAGGTTTGAGCCTCGGATGATGTATCAATGGTGGAAAGACTGTTGGGGGAATAATTTCCGAATTTCATACTAATAAGGCTACTTCTGAAGCACTGGCTTCTAAATATTCACCCAAAGTGGGTCAGGTTTGAGCCTCGGATGATGTATCAATGGTGGAAAGACTGTTGGGGGAATAATTTCCGAATTTCATACTAATAAGGCTACTTCTGAAGCACTGGCTTCTAAATATTCACCCAAAGTGGGTCAGGTTTGAGCGTCGGATGATGTATCAATGGTACGCTTGCCCAGTGGAAAGATTGTTGGGGGAATAATTTCCGAATTTCATACTAATAAGGCTACTTCTGAAGCACTGGCTTCTAAATATTCACCCAAAGTGGGTCAGGTTTGAGCGTCGGATGATGTATCAATGGTACGCTTGCCCAGTGGAAAGACTGTTGGGGAATAATTTCCCAATTTCATACTAATAAGGCTACTTCTGAAGCACTGGCTTCTAAATATTCACCCAAAGTGGGTCAGGTTTGAGCCTCGGATGATGTATCAATGGTGGAAAGACTGTTGGGGGAATAATTTCCGAATTTCATACTAATAAGGCTACTTCTGAAGCACTGGCTTCTAAATATTCACCCAAAGTGGGTCAGGTTTCAGCCTCGGATGATGTATCAATGGTGGAAAGACTGTTGGGGGAATAATTTCCGAATTTCATACTAATAAGGCTACTTCTGAAGCACTGGCTTCTAAATATTCACCCAAAGTGGGTCAGGTTTGAGCCTCGGATGATGTATCAATGGTGGAAAGACTGTTGGGGGAATAATTTCCGAATTTCATACTAATAAGGCTACTTCTGAAGCACTGGCTTCTAAATATTCACCCAAAGTGGGTCAGGTTTGAGCCTCGGATGATGTATCAATGGTGGAAAGACTGTTGGGGGAATAATTTCCCAATTTCATACTAATAAGGCTACTTCTGAAGCACTGGCTTCTAAATATTCACCCAAAGTGGGTCAGGTTTCAGCCTCGGATGATGTATCAATGGTGGAAAGACTGTTGGGGGAATAATTTCCGAATTTCATACTAATAAGGCTACTTCTGAAGCACTGGCTTCTAAATATTCACCCAAAGTGGGTCAGGTTTGAGCCTCGGATGATGTATCAATGGTGGAAAGACTGTTGGGGGAATAATTTCCGAATTTCATACTAATAAGGCTACTTCTGAAGCACTGGCTTCTAAATATTCACCCAAAGTGGGTCAGGTTTGAGCGTCGGATGATGTATCAATGGTACGCTTGCCCAGTGGAAAGATTCTTGGGGGAATAATTTCCCAATTTCATACTAATAAGGCTACTTCTGAAGCACTGGCTTCTAAATATTCACCCAAAGTGGGTCAGGTTTGAGCGTCGGATGATGTATCAATGGTACGCTTGCCCAGTGGAAAGATTGTTGGGGAATAATTTCCGAATTTCATACTAATAAGGCTACTTCTGAAGCACTGGCTTCTAAATATTCACCCAAAGTGGGTCAGGTTTGAGCCTCGGATGATGTATCAATGGTGGAAAGACTGTTGGGGGAATAATTTCCGAATTTCATACTAATAAGGCTACTTCTGAAGCACTGGCTTCTAAATATTCACCCAAAGTGGGTCAGGTTTGAGCCTCGGATGATGTATCAATGGTGGAAAGACTGTTGGGGGAATAATTTCCGAATTTCATACTAATAAGGCTACTTCTGAAGCACTGGCTTCTAAATATTCACCCAAAGTGGGTCAGGTTTGAGCCTCGGATGATGTATCAATGGTGGAAAGACTGTTGGGGGAATAATTTCCGAATTTCATACTAATAAGGCTACTTCTGAAGCACTGGCTTCTAAATATTCACCCAAAGTGGGTCAGGTTTGAGCCTCGGATGATGTATCAATGGTGGAAAGACTGTTGGGGGAATAATTTCCCAATTTCATACTAATAAGGCTACTTCTGAAGCACTGGCTTCTAAATATTCACCCAAAGTGGGTCAGGTTTCAGCCTCGGATGATGTATCAATGGTGGAAAGACTGTTGGGGGAATAATTTCCGAATTTCATACTAATAAGGCTACTTCTGAAGCACTGGCTTCTAAATATTCACCCAAAGTGGGTCAGGTTTGAGCCTCGGATGATGTATCAATGGTGGAAAGACTGTTGGGGGAATAATTTCCGAATTTCATACTAATAAGGCTACTTCTGAAGCACTGGCTTCTAAATATTCACCCAAAGTGGGTCAGGTTTGAGCCTCGGATGATGTATCAATGGTGGAAAGACTGTTGGGGAATAATTTCCCAATTTCATACTAATAAGGCTACTTCTGAAGCACTGGCTTCTAAATATTCACCCAAAGTGGGTCAGGTTTGAGCCTCGGATGATGTATCAATGGTACGCTTGCCCAGTGGAAAGATTGTTGGGGGAATAATTTCCGAATTTCATACTAATAAGGCTACTTCTGAAGCACTGGCTTCTAAATATTCACCCAAAGTGGGTCAGGTTTGAGCCTCGGATGATGTATCAATGGTGGAAAGACTGTTGGGGGAATAATTTCCGAATTTCATACTAATAAGGCTACTTCTGAAGCACTGGCTTCTAAATATTCACCCAAAGTGGGTCAGGTTTGAGCCTCGGATGATGTATCAATGGTGGAAAGACTGTTGGGGGAATAATTTCCGAATTTCATACTAATAAGGCTACTTCTGAAGCACTGGCTTCTAAATATTCACCCAAAGTGGGTCAGGTTTGAGCCTCGGATGATGTATCAATGGTGGAAAGACTGTTGGGGGAATAATTTCCGAATTTCATACTAATAAGGCTACTTCTGAAGCACTGGCTTCTAAATATTCACCCAAAGTGGGTCAGGTTTGAGCCTCGGATGATGTATCAATGGTGGAAAGACTGTTGGGGGAATAATTTCCGAATTTCATACTAATAAGGCTACTTCTGAAGCACTGGCTTCTAAATATTCACCCAAAGTGGGTCAGGTTTGAGCCTCGGATGATGTATCAATGGTGGAAAGACTGTTGGGGGAATAATTTCCGAATTTCATACTAATAAGGCTACTTCTGAAGCACTGGCTTCTAAATATTCACCCAAAGTGGGTCAGGTTTGAGCGTCGGATGATGTATCAATGGTACGCTTGCCCAGTGGAAAGATTGTTGGGGGAATAATTTCCGAATTTCATACTAATAAGGCTACTTCTGAAGCACTGGCTTCTAAATATTCACCCAAAGTGGGTCAGGTTTGAGCGTCGGATGATGTATCAATGGTACGCTTGCCCAGTGGAAAGACTGTTGGGGGAATAATTTCCCAATTTCATACTAATAAGGCTACTTCTGAAGCACTGGCTTCTAAATATTCACCCAAAGTGGGTCAGGTTTGAGCCTCGGATGATGTATCAATGGTGGAAAGACTGTTGGGGGAATAATTTCCGAATTTCATACTAATAAGGCTACTTCTGAAGCACTGGCTTCTAAATATTCACCCAAAGTGGGTCAGGTTTCAGCCTCGGATGATGTATCAATGGTGGAAAGACTGTTGGGGGAATAATTTCCGAATTTCATACTAATAAGGCTACTTCTGAAGCACTGGCTTCTAAATATTCACCCAAAGTGGGTCAGGTTTGAGCCTCGGATGATGTATCAATGGTGGAAAGACTGTTGGGGGAATAATTTCCGAATTTCATACTAATAAGGCTACTTCTGAAGCACTGGCTTCTAAATATTCACCCAAAGTGGGTCAGGTTTGAGCCTCGGATGATGTATCAATGGTGGAAAGACTGTTGGGGGAATAATTTCCGAATTTCATACTAATAAGGCTACTTCTGAAGCACTGGCTTCTAAATATTCACCCAAAGTGGGTCAGGTTTGAGCCTCGGATGATGTATCAATGGTGGAAAGACTGTTGGGGGAATAATTTCCGAATTTCATACTAATAAGGCTACTTCTGAAGCACTGGCTTCTAAATATTCACCCAAAGTGGGTCAGGTTTGAGCGTCGGATGATGTATCAATGGTACGCTTGCCCAGTGGAAAGATTCTTGGGGGAATAATTTCCGAATTTCATACTAATAAGGCTACTTCTGAAGCACTGGCTTCTAAATATTCACCCAAAGTGGGTCAGGTTTGAGCGTCGGATGATGTATCAATGGTACGCTTGCCCAGTGGAAAGATTGTTGGGGAATAATTTCCCAATTTCATACTAATAAGGCTACTTCTGAAGCACTGGCTTCTAAATATTCACCCAAAGTGGGTCAGGTTTGAGCCTCGGATGATGTATCAATGGTGGAAAGACTGTTGGGGGAATAATTTCCGAATTTCATACTAATAAGGCTACTTCTGAAGCACTGGCTTCTAAATATTCACCCAAAGTGGGTCAGGTTTGAGCCTCGGATGATGTATCAATGGTGGAAAGACTGTTGGGGGAATAATTTCCGAATTTCATACTAATAAGGCTACTTCTGAAGCACTGGCTTCTAAATATTCACCCAAAGTGGGTCAGGTTTGAGCCTCGGATGATGTATCAATGGTGGAAAGACTGTTGGGGGAATAATTTCCGAATTTCATACTAATAAGGCTACTTCTGGAAGCACTGGCTTCTAAATATTCACCCAAAGTGGGTCAGGTTTGAGCGTCGGATGATGTATCAATGGTACGCTTGCCCAGTGGAAAGATTGTTGGGGAATAATTTCCCAATTTCATACTAATAAGGCTACTTCTGAAGCACTGGCTTCTAAATATTCACCCAAAGTGGGTCAGGTTTGAGCGTCGGATGATGTATCAATGGTACGCTTGCCCAGTGGAAAGATTGTTGGGGAATAATTTCCCAATTTCATACTAATAAGGCTACTTCTGAAGCACTGGCTTCTAAATATTCACCCAAAGTGGGTCAGGTTTGAGCCTCGGATGATGTATCAATGGTGGAAAGACTGTTGGGGGAATAATTTCCCAATTTCATACTAATAAGGCTACTTCTGAAGCACTGGCTTCTAAATATTCACCCAAAGTGGGTCAGGTTTCAGCCTCGGATGATGTATCAATGGTGGAAAGACTGTTGGGGGAATAATTTCCGAATTTCATACTAATAAGGCTACTTCTGAAGCACTGGCTTCTAAATATTCACCCAAAGTGGGTCAGGTTTGAGCCTCGGATGATGTATCAATGGTGGAAAGACTGTTGGGGGAATAATTTCCGAATTTCATACTAATAAGGCTACTTCTGAAGCACTGGCTTCTAAATATTCACCCAAAGTGGGTCAGGTTTGAGCGTCGGATGATGTATCAATGGTACGCTTGCCCAGTGGAAAGAT